>LOJH01012839.1:0-13985 GCA_001685095.1 Ellobius talpinus | reverse complement strand
GATGGATGGATGGATGGATGGATGGATGGATGGATGGATAGATGATAGATGGACGGACGGATGGACGGACGGACGGACGGACAGACAGACAGATAGATAGATAGATGAAACACTCCAAGAGGCAAATCTTTGAATCTCTTCTAGTACTCAGAAAGTCCTAGGATTGGGAGAATTTTGGATTTGAGAAGTTCAACCTGTATCTGCTTCCACATCTGTCATCTGGGCTCCAGCATGCATTCTGCTGTTCTGTCTCATCCACATTCATGGCAGAGGCTGATCTGCTGTTTTGACTGTTGTGATGTCTGGGCTGGCAGCAGATCAGATGGGTAGGTCTGCTACTTGATGAATATTTGCCAACAATTGGAAGGGTGTAAAACTAAATCTCAGCAAAACCCAAACACAGCCATGAGGAGCCTAACGAATAATTAAAACATTCACTGCTGGAGAGAGAGAGAGTGCCACAGCTTCATCGCGCGAATTCAGAACTATTGGTGTAAAATGAAAGGTGACTAAATAGACACATTGTTAATGTTAACTCCTGCTTATAATACTCATACCGCGATTGGCATATGAGTAGGTATTGAGCTCACAATTATCTAACTCTCCATTTTAGAAAACTAAAAATTATTGGTTTGCATTATAGAGTTTATCATAGAGAAAGAATACAATATACATCCATGTAATAGAAACAGACCAAATTCAAAAGTCAAAAATGGGGTTTGGACTGGGCCTCATAGGTGGTACATTTTTGAGCAAATATCTGAATTTCTCAGTTTCTATCTTATTTGTAAATAGATTTTTTTAAAAACACCTTAATTCATAATATTCCTATAGGAATTCTGTAAAATACACAAAAAGTTCTCCAAAAATATTAATCAAAGAGTAAGCTCTTAATGACCATGAATTTGCTTAATTAGTCAAGTCCCAACTGACAATAATAAGTCAAACTTTTCATTACTCCCTTCAAAAAGAGTCAAGGATGATTCAGGTTTAGGGTCAAATTTACAACCCAAACATCCATCATCCAATGATGATGTCATATACTATGCATTTATTTACTTTACCTGAGTTTTCACCTATGAGTATCACCAAGTAACTATAAATTATGTGAAAAAAGTCAGTGAATGATGCATGTTGTTTGATGGACTCTTTTGATATTGATTATATATCAGTTAACCCATTATTATGCAAATCCTGGCTGTGACACCTGTGTCTATTTGTGACACCATTGACACACTGGGACAACAAATGTCTTGCATGCAGTTTTCCAGCGATGGATTATTTAGGGTAGAATCGGTGAGCAGGATATAATGTCTCTTCTTACAGTGTCAGCTACGGATTACTCAGGGTTAGAATTGGTGAGCAGGATAGAATGTCTCTTCCTATAGTGTCAGTGTCTTTATTTTTAGGTTTTCTTTTTCTTCTTTTTTCCTCTCTCCCTGCGTGTGTGTTTGTATGTGTGTGCGTGCGTGTGCTTACACATACACAATACTGGAAACAGGACCCACCACACACAAGGCAACTGTTTACTTCTGACCTTGATGCCCAGCCATCCATCTCCTCTTTTTTATATAAATTTTGATGCTTTACTAAGTCCCTCAGGCTGGTCTCAAACTTGCATTCTTCTTGTCTTGGCCTCCTGAGGTTGCAGGCATTTGCCACTATGCAAAGAAAGTTGCAAATTTTAATCTGCTGTAGATACATGCCGGGGGTTATGAAAACGCTGTCCAGAAAGCTGACTATGTAGTCACAGGACATGCAGCATTGGCACCAGCAGCCGATGTATTGTATGGAAGGAGTCGATATGTCCCTGCTTTAGGGAGAAGGTAGCATACCAATGGGACTGTGCCACTGTCGCATTGCACAGACAACAGCTATAAATTCTGCAACAAAGGTCAGTTTCTATTTAAAACTAAAATGTACACACACCTACACACACCCTGACATTGATACAAAGAACAGAAATCACTGAATTCTTTAAAATTGCAAGGAGGGGGGAATCAAAACATGATCATGAGCCATTACCCAGTGTACCAGAGATGACATCCCACACATACCAAAACAGCCTTCGTCATTAGGGCTGCAGTTGCTCATCAGATGTACCACTTGGCACACGAAGCATGGCATGCATGACAATTGCTGTTTGGGATACAAATCTGTACAGATTATACCCTGGGTCTAATGTCATCAACCTACCACAGCAAATCAATTTTTTCAGAAGGAAGGGTGAGACCAGTATTTATTTTGTGTTAAGGAGAAGAAATCGAATGAAAAGGGGAAAATGCAACATTATAATCCATATGCCCTGGCTTAGGTTTTCCTGGGGATCACTGAACAGGTTTTATTGAATTTAACCTAATTTTTCTATGGCAACAGATCTATCACTGAGATATTCTAGAAGAAACAGCATTTGTGCAATTGCTCTTATTTGCTCAGCTCAGAGACTGACCAAAAATCCCTAGTTTTTAATGTCAATGAGAATACAAACATACATACACACATGTGTACACACTCATTTACTGGGGTTCACGCATGTTTGGAATGTATCTTTACAGTAAATCTATGGGGCTTTTCTTTGTGATATGGAGCCTACCCAGTGGCTAGAGGGTTAATGAATGAAATGTATCAGTAGCCTGAAAATAAAAATCACTATTTAAAAAAAATAAGCAACATCAAGAGAATTAGGTGGGACATAACATTGTAGCCACTGAGAATTCTCAACAGGAAAATAAAGCCTTGTTGCCCAGCATTTTCATTAGTTTTCCAGTAACACTGGATGCAGCGTGAATTATAATGAAGCGGAAAGTGGCGGCAGGCCCCTTAAAAGCACATATACGGTACGGGGAGGCACTCCTGCTTGTGTGGCCACAGACACTGGCAGTGCGTGTCACTGTGCCTTACACATTTTAGCAGTCTTAAGACATTTCATGTAAGAAAATCTTGCATTAACCTGCATGGTAAGAATCATTCAGTATCTAACACTGCAAGTCATGGCATGGCACAAAAATACAGACGAGGATATGGAGCGACGTGAGTCAGATAAAATGCATGTCACAAGCCTTCATAACTACCTGATTTTACAACTACAGGATGTTTCATGTGGTTCATTTCAACAGAAGCAAACCCTTATGGGAAACCTAGGATGCCATTCCAGGCTAACAAGAGAAAGTGAAGCTGACAGAGAAGGAAGATGACCACAGGCTGTTGAGACACATCTCACGACACGGCCATTTTTCTCTGCATTCAATCTCTAATTTCTGTTTCGTTTTTGTTTAGTTGTTGTTATTGTTGCTGCTGTTGTTTCGAGACAGGGTTTAATTGTGTAACAGCCCTGGCTGTCCTAGAACTCACTTTGTAGACCAGGCTGGCCTCAAATTCACACTGGGATTAAAGGCGTGCGCCCCCACTGCCTGGCTAATTCTTATGCCAAAATACTAGGTCTTTTAAACAACTTAGGTTGGAAAGGAAAACAAGACAGACAAAAAGTCACAGGCACCAACAGAGCAAAAAAAAAGTGAGGAAAGCACTGCCTTTTAGCCATATAACGAGGTCCACCCCATGCTTATAGGAGTTACTGACAGAAAAGCAGAATTAAAAAACCCACCCCCAGTGCTCAGTTCCCAGACAGACACACATCAACCACAGACACATGGCAGTGCATCTTCCCACCAGAGAGCTGATGCACAATTAATAAAAACTCAGAGACAGAAATTGGGGCTCAACCTGAAGACCAAAAAAAGCAAAGCAGCCAGCCACTGGCTCTTACCTTGACCTCAGTCTGAAAATGGCGATCCTGCTTCCAGGGATCTCAGAATGAGACTGTGACTGAGAGCTGTATCCTCCCATTTTATATTCCTGTCTAGGGCTGGGATTAAAGGTGTGCACTGGGATTAAAGGCGTGCACGGCCTTGTTTCTATGGCAACTAGCGTGGCTACTGGGATTAAAGGCATATGCTATCACTGCCTGGTCTGTACAGCTGACCAGTGAGGCTGTTTTACTCTCTGATATTCAGGCAAGTTTTATGTATTAAGATACAAATGAAATCTCTACAGAGATTTCTGTTTCCTAGTTTGCATATACTTCATTCTGTCCCAGTCTGACTTAAGTGTCTCTCCTGAGAAATTATTGACTTCTTAAATGGGGGGATTCTGGGAAAGACAGCTATGTGATTCGATGGGCGGAGAAATTCTGAGTGTGCCCACCTCACGCTACAGCGGTGCGATCCAGAACAGGAGCCTGACAACGGGTTGAGATTTGTCATTCAATTTGATGAGTTTAATTTTTAATAGCCACATACATTTTTGGCGATGCTACTGAAATGGCGGTATCGGAGAATTGTCTGTATTCTGTCAATCATGTTCAAAATAAATGCTGATTGGCTGATAGCCAGGCAGGAAGTATAGGCAGGAAAACCAGACAGGAAGTAGAGGCGGATCAGAGAGAACAGGAGTATTCTGGGAAGAAGGAAGTTCTTTTTTTATTTTAAATTATATACTTTTAAATCTCTTACAATATACTGTATATGTGACCCAACCCTGCTTTAAGCTGTTCTCCACTATTGTAATTTTCTATTGCAAACAGTTTTTTCTTCTTGTCAAGAAGGAAGTTCTTTCCACAGTTCTGCCCAGACCATCAAAGAAGCAGGATGTGACCTGCCCCGTTGAAAAAGGTACTGAGCCATGTGGCTNAATATACTGTATATGTGACCCAACCCTGCTTTAAGCTGTTCTCCACTATTGTAATTTTCTATTGCAAACAGTTTTTTCTTCTTGTCAAGAAGGAAGTTCTTTCCACAGTTCTGCCCAGACCATCAAAGAAGCAGGATGTGACCTGCCCCGTTGAAAAAGGTACTGAGCCATGTGGCTAACATATACTAGAATAATGGGTTAATATAAGATATAAGAGCTAGTACAAAGCCTGAGCTAATGGGCCAATCAGTTTATAACCTAATGTAGACTCTCTGTGTGATTTTCTCTGGGACTAAACGGCTGGGGGACCAGGCAGGACAGAAACCCCAACAAGCAGACCCTCATGTTACAGAATGGGAGCAAGGCTTGTCCAATCATGACAGAGAATGCCACTCTGTGGGCTAGAGGAGAGGCTTGTCATAAATGGGTAGGTGACTTCTGAAAATCATCCTCAGAAGGTGGCACCTTACTGTGAAACAGGGAAAATTGGGAGTGTGGCCTAGTGGAGAATGTTGGGGTGCTAGGGTGCATTCTCAAAAGCGCTTCTGAGAGCTTATTCTCTTGGTCTTTCTTTCTTTGATCCTTAGCAGTCATGGGGTGAGTGGTTTTACCTCACCACACAACCTCCATCATGCATTGTCTCTTAAAGCAATGAGTCCAGTCAGCAAGATGGTTCAGCAGGTAAAGACGCTCGCCACCAAGTCTGACAGCCCAAGTTCAGTCTCTAGAAAGAGAGAAGCAACTCCCCCAAGCTGCCCCTTGACCCCCACATGTGCACTCATACACGTAACACAACAAAATAATATAGAATACAAAAACTAAAACGAGACCAACTGATCGTGAACTGAAGTCTCCAAAACTCTGAAACAAAGGCAGCCTTTTCTCTTTATAATCATATTTGTCTGGGGGCATTTGTTATAGCAACGGAAAGCTAATAGCCAGGCAGAAACTAGAAACGAAAGCAAGCAAGAGACAAGGGTAACAGGGGCTGGACTCAGGTCCTCAGGCTCCCAACAGAGTTCCCCTGTCCCTTCACCCTGCTCAGCTGCTCTTCTGTCACCACTTTGGCTTCAGTTGTTACCACCACATGACAAAAGCCATTAGGTTAATGCATCTAGAGAAAAAAAGTATCACCTATAAACCAAGTAGGTTGTCACATTAACTTAAGATCCCTGAATTTACCAACTGTGTATGAATTCAATCTTTTCACAGAAGTATGAACACTCATAAGAAAAAAAATGGTTTCTATCAAAGAAATCAGTTTTTCTGCAAGAATTCCAGTGACCACCCCATCACCATCTCAGTCCACAGAAAACAATGTCAATACATGTCATTTCCATGTTCACCAACGTGTCGAGGACAGTGCGGACAGGACCTCTTTCTAGGACACTGTCCTCTCTGCCCTGAGATAGACAACAGTCCTGTCACCTGCTGCACCTCACAAATATCTGCTGTTGCAACCTCTCTCAGGCAGTTGCAGTTTTTGCTTACATGTTTGTTTGCACTCCCGGAGTGTAACCTACAAGACACAGACACCTACTCCCCATCTTTTGTACCATCTGCTCAGGCTATCCCTATAGTCACCCGAGGACCAGGTACACCATAGAAGTTTTAACTATAGGAAGGTTCTCCTTGTCCTAGAGAATGTTACTGGCACAAGAATACATTAACATGAAAGCAGAAGGGAGGATACGTGGGAGAAGGAATAAATAGCCTTTTTTAAGTTTAAAGAATATATTAACTAATGTAAAACCTACACTCATACAAGCAAGACATCTGTGATCATAGATGGAGAGATGGTTCTTGGTAAAGAACTGGCCATACAAGCAAAGAGACCTGAAATTAATCCACAGAGAGCCACAGAAGAAACTGGGCACAGGGGCACACATTGCCATCCTAACACGGGGAAGCATACACACGACTCCCCAGAACCTGCTGGCCAGCCACACTAGCCCGCTTGATGACCAGCAGGCCACTGGGACTCACTCCCTGAAAAAATAAATTAACTGGCATTCCCGAGCATCAAAACCCAAAGCTGTCCTCTGGTTTTCATATGCGCGTGCAGATGTGGGTACATTCAATACATCGAGATAAGCATTGTCTATTCCAGGGGCTTAGAGCCAGGGTTGAGCCCGATAAAAAGAAGAAAGAAAGGAAGGAAAGAATCCTATTAAAATAATCCCAGCTAATTTGATTTAAATGTTAAAAAAAGATATTTCACTATCATCTTCTTACACTTGAGAACATCATCACAGAGAGCAACACCCTTTTAAGTCGACCCTTAAAGGGACCCACATGTATCCCCATGCAGCCCACTGCACCTTCTGCTTCCCTGAGCAGCCCCTCTTGAGTGGTGTCTCCAGACTACTCTTACATTAGAATTTATAAATTCTGAAATGCTGACTCAAACCACTGGGCAGAATGAGGCTTTTGCCGGTGAAACTAGAAAGGACTTCCGTCTTCCAGATCATTTTCCCCATTTGTTTTGGATAATGCTACCTTATAAACAGGATGGGATGTATGCAAGACCGAACACTGAAAGCATCGGTGGTATACAGCCTAGCCACTTCATGTGGTGTTTCGAAACACATTATTATTAAAGGCAAAATGGTTTCACTGCTCAAGTGCCACACTAACTCAGTATGACAGGGGAAGATGCAGGGTTGGTGCATTGCAGAGGACATAAAATACACAGCCTGAGAGACAGTCTTCCGCAGGTGTACCCATCATCATTCTTCTCGCTTGGTACGTTCCGTACCACAAAGAAAGGACAGGCAGCACTCCTACTATTGCTCTCGTGGAGTTTTCCAGTGTCTTCTGTTGCCTACCATAAACACCCACATCTTTTTTACGGCGTAGTTCTAACCGCTTTCCTTGGGGGAGAAAGCTCCAGTACCGTCAGAAGTTGGGCTTTATGTGGCCTGCATCTCCCATTATCCCTGAAAAATTTCCGAACACATGGGAAACAGTCCCATGATGACTTTCAGAATGCTGCAGTTTCAGTTTTCTTTAATTCTGTATTGGGACAGACAGTGTGCTCATCTCCGTGTGGCAGCCTGCTAATGTTTCCCATTTTCATACGCTCCTTTCTGGTCAAGCCCACCCAGAAGCCAAAGTTCCTGATGGAATTTCGCAGCATCTACCTTTTCTTTTTCCTTCTAGTTTTACCTACAAACAAGATACAGTTTAAAAATAAGAATAAAAATGGAAACACAGATATTTTGGAAAAGCTAGAATAAATAAACTGCAGAAAGACACGGAGAAAACCCGCTGGGAAAGTTGTCACAGGTGAACAGCCTTCTGGAGAATGCAGCTAGCCCACAGATTTGAGCTAAGGGAATCCCTTTCATCCTATAAAACGTTCAGAGTCTGGCACACTACTCTTCGTTGACTTGAAGCTAGAGAGGATTGGTTTCTAAAACTTTCAACACAAAGTCTCCTAATTAGCATACCACAGTGAGAAAATGATCACCATTCCTGTGAGTGGAAATAGAGTGGAGACATGTGTTAGGAATCTATGCTGGTGAGGTAATGCGAGGTCAAAGGCCATAGTTCCAAGGTAAACCATTATCATCCCAGAGACATAATTGTGCTTGGATTTTCTGAGTTTAATATAAGATAGATCCACAACAAAGTGGCTTTTGCTAAGCTTGAAGTATGTATCTCACTCAAATCCAAACAAGAGCAACTTCTCTTTTCAACCAGAATTCCTACAAGCCAGACTCTGGGTTGACTTCAGCCATACCACACCATGAGACAGATATGTTCAACATCTTGTTATTATTATTATTATTATTACTATTAATTGAAACCTCTTCAAGGTCTCAAAAACACTTTCCATGCAAACTAGGATATATCCTCCTGGACTGCCAGCATTCACTTCCCTAAATTATTCTATAGGTCATGGAATTTTGTAAATGAGCCTGTAACGGATTTACACGTAGAAGTTACACATGCCAAAGGCCATTTAATGAACCCATTACTGGAACCATCCCACAAGGGGAAGAAGGAGGGAGGGAAAGAGAGACGGAGACAAAGAGAAAGGAGAAAAAAAAAGAATGGACAGCTATTTTTCAGAGTATGCCATTCTGCCCAGTTATAAGATCCATAATTTAGGACAAAGATTTGCCCCCAAGAAAGACAGTGGCCATGGAGTCTGGCAGATCCAGGTCACATTTATTCAACCACTGACCAGGCATGTGAAAAAGAGCAAGCAACCCAGGGATTATGACGCCAGAAATGTTAGCAAAGAGCAAACCCGAAGAGTGAAGGTGATGGGCAAGCTACTGTTTTGCAATTTATTATGAAAATGAGAAAGGAGATGAAAGTCTGGCCTCACCAATGACAAGATAACTTGACAATGCATCAAATCTAGGGGACCAGACTAAATTGAAGAGCAATCTTTTTAGCTATGCAGATACCAAATGGCTCCATAATTAGAGGAGGTCTCCACATAATAACCTAAGGGACTTAGGACCTTCACCTTCCTGAGAACATGTCAGCACCTGTGCCCAGGATGAATTACACAGCGGTTCAGAATTCTCATTCAGCTCGGAGCATTAATATTAACGAGCTACTCGGACTTGGGAGAGAAACGTGATTTGAAAACAAAGGATTTATTTTCCCAATAACCAAAAGAGTCTGTGTTATAAAAAGACAACAAATCAGGAGATGACACTCACCAGGCATGAGTAGAGGTGGGGGCAGAGGAATAAAATAAAATAAATGCTTTATTTTATTTTATTTTATTTTATAAGATTATCCTCTTGATGTTGGCACACGGCACAGTACAAATGCCAGAGTAGCGGGCTCCAAATGAACATATCAGTAAAGACCCAAACCAAGACTGCAATTAGTGACATGTGGACTTGAAAGGGCACTACTAAGTCAGCGAAAGAAACAGATCCCCTCATCTCCATGACATGTAGTTCACCCCCAAAATATACTTGTTTTAGCTCATAACTACTTAGCTTTCAATAATGACAGATATTCTTATCTATATGTAAAAATCTGACATCAAAAAGATATTCCAAATGGTGTATACACTTGTAAAAGCTTACAGAAATAAAAGAACATGGGGCATGTTAAATATTGTACTGAACACAGATGGTATAAGCTATGGCATAAAAATGAGATGGCGTTGAACTGGATACTGCTCTAGCTAAGCAAGTGAGCATGTGTGTGGAATAGAAATATACATTCTTCCACGGGGCAGACTCATCAGGTCTAATCGAGTAGTCTGAGCTCTTGCTACAGTAGAAAAAGCTCCCGTCTAAATTAGGATCATTAGATTAAGTGTAAAAGATCCAACGAGGCTCCAAATTCTTTGGCTTTTGCGAATTTATCTTATTGATGTTGATACCAATGATCCGGGACGCACCAGCCACTTTACAGCCCATGATCACTGCCAATCCAACTCCTCCCAGGCCAAAGATGGCACAAGTAGAACCAGGCTCCACCTTAGCAGTGTTCACAGCAGCACTGTAGCTGGTTGAAATGCCATACCCGAGAAGGCAGACTTTATCCAAAGGTGCTGAAGGATCGATTTCAGCAACAGAGATGTCAGCCACAACTGTGTATTCAGAAGGCCAAAGAATTTGGAGCCTCTGAATGTATTAACCCCCAGGATTTCAGTAAANGTAGAACCAGGCTCCACCTTAGCAGTGTTCACAGCAGCACTGTAGCTGGTTGAAATGCCATACCCGAGAAGGCAGACTTTATCCAAAGGTGCTGAAGGATCGATTTCAGCAACAGAGATGTCAGCCACAACTGTGTATTCAGAAGGCCAAAGAATTTGGAGCCTCTGAATGTATTAACCCCCAGGATTTCAGTAAACCCATCCAGGAAGTACTCATTGAGATGACAGATGGGGGAGTAGATTACTCTTTTGAGTGCATAGGCAACGTGAAGGTCATGAGAGCAGCCCTTGAGGGGGTACACAAAGGCTAGGGAGTCAGTGTGGTGGTTGGCGTAGCTGCTTCAGGTGAAGAAATCTCCACTTGCCCATTCCAGCTGGTGACAGGATGCACGTAGATGGGCACTGCCTTTGGAGGATGGAAGAGTGTAGAGGGTGTCCCAGAGCTGGTGTCTGAATATATGTCAAAAAAGATAAAAGTTGATGAATTTGTAACTGACACTCTGTCCTTCGACCAAATCAACAAAGGCTTCGACCTGATGCACTCGGGGAAAAGCATTCAAACCGTTCTAAAGATGTAAGTTCAGAAGAGAACACTGTCCTTCCTGTACTTTTTCCTGTGATCAGAAGAGAATAGACTGACAGATCTGCTTCAGAAACTACTAGAAGGAGTGTGTGTGTGTGTAATCATGTCTCTAATCAAAGACAAGGCAAATAATCACAAATCAGTTTTTTGAACTCTCCACGTAAATAATTGCTGCTCAAGAAATATTTTAACATAATAAAAATACTTTCTGCATTTGTGAAAAAAAAGATCCAACGAATAACTTATGAAGAGTTGATGTTTATACTCTGTATTACATACACACACACGCACACGCACACACACACACTATAGCCAGTGAAGCTTGAAGTTCAATATTCATAAGTGAATTATATCAAATCCAAGATGAATATCACCTATTGGGTGCCCTGTCATGGAGATTAATAATGTACCTACGATTTTATTTAGTATATTAGTTCCACAAAGCTGATGGACTTGGTATCTTCATTTTAAAGACATGCACCTGCAGTACGAAGAAGAGGTTTCATAACACATTTTAGAGAAAATTCAAGACTAAGACCCCCCCACTCCAACATCTACACTTTTCAATGTTACTATGCTATCTCATATGGGAGCAAACATCTAAATTTAGTTCTTTAATCTAAACTTTTTTCCTACAGAAAAAGCAGTGTGTCTTTTGATTACATATAAATATCAAGTTATAAAAAATAACACACTGTACTACTCAATCAATTAAGGGAACCAAATGGCGTTTTACAAACAACTTCCTCATTAGGCCTGAAGGTGACAGTTGTAAACTCAGGTGGCTCCTGATCTGAATGCAAGTGGCTACTCCCACCATCAGCTGTGTTAGATGACTTTGCACCAAAGCCCAGAGGAAACACACTGAGAAATTACCTGCTCAATATAACAAATTGCCCTATGCTAGTCTCGAGCAGGAAATGGCATTTCAAAGTACGTGTGCAGCTTGGGAAGAAATATCTCTGGTCCAGATTTCAAACTTCCCATGTTACAGGTAAAACAACGGTTAAAACTCAAGTTTCATTACTTTGATAAAATGCATGACCTTTTGCTTAGAAAAATGCTTCCTGAAGAAAGCAGAAACTGCAGGAGCACTTCTATTTCTTGCTAAGAGCTATCTGTTACCATCACACAAAACTAATTCTTCTAGCGAGTTCCAATTTTTTATGGGTTTTGTTTGGGTTCTTTTTGTTTGTTTGTTTGTTTGTTTGCTTTGCTTTGTCATCTCTCGCTAAGTACATGGGTACTCACAGAACCTGGCCAGCCACTGTCTAGACTGGGCAGGTGATGAGAGAAGACACCAACCCTTCAGTTATTCATGAGGCATGAGAACACACCCTTTCTGGCTTGTCTGTTCCCTACCACCAAGCCAGGAAACCCAAAGCTGCACAGAGACATTCATGTGATGAGTTAAGTTAGAACCTGCATCTCAACTTAAATAGTCCGTGTGAAAAGGGCTTTGCTTGGAGAAAAGCTGGGAGTCACAGGTAAGGTGGTAGGGGCAAGCGGTTTCCCAACACCAAAAGACAACCAAAGTAGGGCTGGCACCAAAAGTATGAAAACTGATCATTTAACAAGTTTGTCCATACTGCTCCTGAGCACATACTAAAATCACAAAATGAAACCACGTCCTCTACACAATTTAAGGCAGACAATAAATGAATGAATGAATGAATGAATGAATGGATAAATGTTTCACAAAGCAAATACTGAGCTCTGACATGATTTTTGGATTTTAAAAAGATTTTAAGTCATTCTGGATCATCTTAAATTTGCTTTTATTGTCAACATAAAACATGTCCAGATAGAGACAATATTTTTTCAACAAACTAAATCTGGAAGCATCAGCACATATAAACCTGAAAGCTTCAGTTTAGTCGGTATGTCTAGTGTCACAAAAAGATACCTCTTCTGCAGGATACGGCGACAAAACCTAATGTCTATCACTTCTGCCAGCATCAGCTATGTTTGGTAAGAAAGCAGTTCTGTCCTAAATGCTCTGAGCTTCACAGGGGGCTCTGGCCTGGACTTCTGTAAGGAGAGAGCTTGTGGCTAGACCCTGAAAGCTGAAGTGTGAGCAAAGCCCAAGTGTATGTGCCTCTCTGGCACACCCCTGGGTAAACCATGCCTCTCTGACTTCTGCAGCTTGGAGCTGTTTTTCTGAAGTTCAAATAAAACCATGAAAAAGACATGGAGACTCTAAGAGCAGTAAAACAGTGACAAAGACAGCATTCTCCAACACTGTATACAGAACACAGAAAAAACACAATCAACCCCCAAACTAGTAACTATTCTAGGTTTTAATTCAAAGTTTAATTTAATTGCCTGACATAAAACCCTATGTAATTGTTGTAATTTTATGTTTTAATTTCTGGGAAGAAGTGTTTCCAAAAAAACAGGCTCCATAAAAATTTTCATTTAGTCGGGCAGGAGTAGTGCACACCTTTGATCCCAGCTGGAAGAGGCAGGTGGGTCTCTCTGAGTCCTAGGCCAACTTGGTCTATGGAGCAATTTTCAGGACAGCGAAGGCTACAGAGAGAAACCTTGTCTCAAAAAAATTCTGAAATTGTATTTAATAATCAGGCCACAGCATGATAAAACTGTAGCCACACACAAAATAGAGCTCTTTTTTCTCCTTAAAAGAAGAAGAAAGTGTATACATGCATGTGCGGGCTCAACACATTTAGGCATTTCCCAAATTTGTTTTGCTCACCAGTTAAAAGAAATACATTTGTTGTGATAGACCGCTTGTTTGTTTCCCGGCTGCTCGGCAGCTCAGCCCCGAAATAATCACAGAGAAACAATATTAATTAAATCACTGCTAGGCCCATTAGCTCTAGCTTCTTATGGCTAGCTCTTACATCTTAATTTAAGCCATTTCTAGTAATCTGTGTATTGCCACGTGGCTGTGGCTTACCAGGTAAAGTTCTGTCTGGCTCCGGCGGGGCTACATGGCTTCTCTCTGACTCTGCACAGCCTTTTGCTGCATTAACTGTTTCTTAAAGAAATAGAATGTTCTATGAGCTTACAAGCTACTTCACACACACACACACACACACACACACACACACACAC
>LOJH01012838.1:7870-20473 GCA_001685095.1 Ellobius talpinus | reverse complement strand
TCATCATGAGAAGAAAGCATGGGAGATTTTTCTGTTGTGTGATTCTCTGTCTTGCATCACTGAAATAAATGTGTCTTATATTGACATCTATTTCTGAACACCCATCACGCTCTGAAACTAACAATTACATTTCTAAGCTGCTACAAAACTTCCAAGCCAATGGTTTGGGGGTGGGGGTTAAACCCATTTGTAAAAATATATAATTTGGATGAGAAGAGAACCTACTTAATGAAGTTGAACAAAACCTTGGCATATTTGATTAACAAGGTAGGAAATGGAGATTATAAAGTGGATAAAGGAATGGTGAGTTGTTAGAACCTTCAGAAAAGGTTTTTCTTACAACATGTACTTTATTCTCCAATAAAAATAAATAGCTGGGCAGCAGTGGCACATGCTGTTAATCCCAGAATTCGGGAGGCAGAGGCAGGCGGATCTCTGTGAGTTCAAAACCAGCCTGGTCCACAGAGCTAGTTCCAGAACAGGCTCCAGAGCTACAGAGAAACCCTGTCTCAAAAAACCAAAAAAATAAAACAATAAATAAATAAATAAACCAACGACCTTCCACAACAGTGCATATTTGACTGTGATGAAGGATTGAAGTCACTCTTATTTGTGTGTTTTTAATGAAGACAAATAGGTAGTTATGACTACCACTAAGGTACATACTTTTAGGCATGTTTTGTCACAAAAGGTTTTTCTCTTAAAGATTTATATTTTTAATTATGTGTGTGTGTCTACATGACTGTATGCAACATATGTGCAATGCCCTTGGAGACCAGAAGAGGGCATGTGATTTCCTAGAACTGGAGACACAGGAACTTGAGGGCCAACTGATGTGGGTGATAGAAGCTAAAGAGATTCTCAGGAAGAACAGCAAATGCTCTTAACCACTGAGAATCTCACTAGCCCCCTTGAAAAGTTTTAATTCTGTACCTATGATTACTACTAATGGCATGATATTGGTCTATATAAATGTTTTAGATTGTTTTAAATGAGCTTTTCAATGTTGGGAGTGAGTACCTTCCTGCAAATGGCTGTCCCCGCCTCTACAGTCAGACCCCCACCCCATGTAAGGAGTGAACTACACACAAGGGCTGGAAGTGCTGGGAGATGCATATGTCTTCTTGCTGCAGCAGACTGCACGCTGCCACTGTTCAGACCGCGTGGACAGCAAGCTTCAATGGCTGTATAAGACTCTTCTTTTCCTCTGAAGAAAAGAAAAAGGCAAATACGCAAAGTGTAATAAGGAAATCCTTACCATGTGAGGTCAAACAAATAAGTAACAATAAAGAGAATTATTTACTAGGCAAGAGAGTGGTACACACTGACGTAGCCACAGCAGAGTGTGATACACGAGTGGTATGTTTCATCTTCTGAATTTTCTTTTTGCTTTTCCATTTTTGTATTCTATGTGTTTGGATGTTTTGCCTGCATGTGTATCTATGTACACACATGTGCCTTATGCTGAAGGAGGCTATAAGAGGGCATCAGATTCCCTGTAATCTGGAATTACAGGCAGGTGTGAGCTGCATGTGGGTGCTGGGAATGGAACCCAGGTCCTCTTGACAAGCAGCCAGCACTCTTAACCACTAAACCATCTCTCCAGTCCTCACCTTCTGAATTTTCTAGCAGTTTTACCAAGACATAAGTAACACCATAATATGCACAACTCACTGGTTTTGCATATTCAGAGAGAGTTCTGACATCACTACCAAATACTGTGGATCAGTTGCTCATGCCCTGGGAAGATGTGTCCATCGTGGTTTGGTCTCTGTGCCTCCCAGACTTGCCCTGTGCAACCAATATTTCATTCTGTCTCTCTATGGGGTCTGTCTATCAGGGAGGTTTCCTGTGAAAAGGCAATACTGAAGGGGGTCTTTGTATCTAGTTTCCCTTACTCAGCACTCTGCGGAGGCACATCCATGCCACAACACACACCAGAATTGTGTTCCATGGTATCAAACAGTGATGTCCCATTGTATGGTATATCACATGGGGTTTATCCATCCAATGGCTGAAGGGCTTTTAGTTCGAATTTTATTTCATCACTTTAAATTTGCAAATAAAAATGACATACATTTATAATGTCTAAACTTGACTTTTTTAAATGATTTTTTAGATTATGTGTGTGTGTGTGTGTGTTCATAGGTATGTGTAAGCTAGTTCAAGGTGCCTGAGAAGGCCAGAAGGAGGCATCAGATTTCCTGGAGTTATAGGCAGTTGTGAACTGCCTAACAGGGGTGCGGGGAACTGAACTCAGGTCTTCTGTAAGAGCATTACACACTCTTAACTACTGGGCCATCTCCCCAGCCCCAGACTTGATGTTTGATATACTCATATTGTAGAATGCTCGACAGTCACCTCACAGAGTTGTCAGGGTTTTGTGGGGGGCGGGGTAAAATTTGCGTTACATCTCTCTCTCCCATGTCAGCCGTCAACACTGTGTTGTGATATCATGTGCTGAGTTTAAAAACAGACCATTAAATCATTTTATCATAGCGAGTTAAACAGTGACTAAAAGGACAATTGCTCTCAAGAGCATGGATCACCCATATCTCGAGCCTGTGTCTTTGTATTAAGTAAAATCTGTTATTCCATACATATTTAGTTGTTTCTCACTTTAAAATGTCTTTTGTACATTTATGATTAAATGTTATGCTGTAGTGTATGAAGTAACTGTATAGAGTTTATTAGTGATACATGTACAAACCCTGAATACCTATGCTCAAACCATATTGTGGACGCAGGATAAACTTTCAAAGACTAAAATGGAAACAGATGTCTAATAGGGACTAACACTGACTTTTAAACCTTTGTGTCTTGCCTGGCTCAATGCTATTAGTAGTTGTGAATGAAGTATTTAAAGGCACATGGACTCATTCATTATATTTACAGGCCAAGAGTGGTTACCAAGTTTATTGCAAGTGTATCTACATTTCTCCTTTGGCTCATGCATCTCACGTGGTGTGTAATTCTCTTTCACGGGGTTTACACAGGGTACAGGGTCATGGGAGCAGCACATGGTGGGTGACGGTCCAGTTTCCGAACGCAGATCACCTGACTATGTCTTATTTGCGCATTTGTGTACTTCCTGTGTGGCTGTGTGTATGTACACATGTCTGCACATCGCAGTGTGCATGTGGGGGTCAGAAGACACTTCCTATGTATCTATGTGTACACACGTCTTCGTGTGGTGATATTTTGTTTGTGATCTAATAAATAAAGCCTGCCTGAGGATCAGAGCTCAGAGATAGCCACAGTAAATAGCCCTAGAAGTTAGGCAGGGGTGGCACACACCTTTAATCTCAGCACTAGGGAGATGGAGACAGGAGTGATATGGCTGGGTGGAGAGAGGAATATAAGGCGAGAAAAAATAGGAGCTCAATGCAGCCTGAGGGGCAGTGCATTCTAGGCAGTCAGTCTGAGGATACAGTCTGATCATCAGTCAGTCTGAGAATGCAGCCTGAGAATGCAGTCCGAGGACAGGATCGCCCCTTTGGTCTGAGCACTGATAGAGGTAAAAACTCTAGTGGCTGGCCATTCTGCTTCTCTGATCCTTCAGCTTTCATCCTGATAGCTGACTCTGAGTTTTTATTATTAAGGCCAAGGAGAATTTGTGCTACACCTGCGTGCCACAATGTATACGTGGGGGTCAGAAGACAACTTCCTGTATGTTTGTACATACACCTGCCTACATGCCACACTGAACATGTGGGAGGTCAGAAGACAACTTCCTGTATTTGTGTACATACACCTGCCTACATGCCACAATGTACATGTGAGGGTCAGAAGACAACTTCCTGTATTTGTGTACATACACATGCCTACATGCCACAATGTACAGGTGAGGGTCAGAAGACAACTTCCTGTGTGTATGTGTGCACACACACACATCCCTGCGTGCCACAATGTACATGTGGGGTTAAAAAGACAACTTTGTGTATGTATGTGTGTGTACATACATATGCCTACGTGTGCTGTGGGAACTCCTTCAGCCAATAGCCTTTAAGATAGCAGCCCACTTGGGCATGGTCTCTTATACTATAAATGTAGCTGTAAAACTTGCACGCACTCTCTCTCCCAGCTGGTGGATTCCGTTCCTGTTCCCCATTTGTGCAGAGGACTGTGATCTGTGAGTCTACCCCTAAATAAATAACCCTTTATTATATTCAGTTCTGGGCTAGTGTTGGATTACTTTATAGCGGCCATCATCATATGTGCCACAATGTATAAGTGGGGTCAGAAGACAACTTCCTGTGTGTGTGTTACATTCATGTTCCTGTATGCCACAATGTGCATGTAGGGGTCAGAAGACAACTTCTTGTGTGTGTGTGTGTACATACCCATGCCTGTGTGCCACGGTATACATGTGTGGGTCAGAAGACAACTTTCTAGTTGGTTCTCTCCTCCTACAACATATGTTCAAGGGATCCAACTCAGGTATACAGGCTTGGTGGTAAGTGCCTTTCTCCTTCACACTCCCAATCTAAATCTTGGCCCTGTGGGTTACTAGCTATGTGGTCTTGAAGAAATCACCATCTTTTTTCCATGTCACATGGCAGCAGAACCTCTTTCTTTGCTTTCTGGTGAAGAGGGAATAAGTTAATGAATGAGAAGTCTTATATCTGTGGTCTAATGCTGAAACGGTATTCACCATGGGTCAGCCACTGAGCCACGGAAACAAACACACACACACACACACACACACAATCTGGTGGGTATATTCAGACACATTAGTATTTCTATGCAATGTATATATATTGAATGTGTTCATACTAGTAACATTATTAAGAACGTTTAACAATTTAACGACTTCACATGTATTGCCTTTTATTAAAGATTTATTTTATTTTTAATTGAGTGTAGGGGGTATGTATTTGTGACTGCAGGTGTCCATATGAAGGTTATAGGTGTCTCATTACCCTGGAACTGGAGTTACAGCCCATTATGAGCTGCCCAACATGGATGCTGGGAGCCAAACTCTAGTTGTTTGCAAGGATAATACCTGCTCAGCCACAGAGTCATCTCTCCAGCACCATGTGTATTATTGTGATCTTTTTTTGGGAAAAAAAGAGATGTAAAATAACATCATACCACAGCATACTGTATATTCATTATTTTCACTTTACAGATTAGAACATTAGGATCCATAAAGGCTAAGTAACTCCTAGCCAGTGGAAGTTACACAGCTAGCTTGTGACAGTCAGGAAACCTGGCTTTTAAAACCACGATGGGGGCTAGAGAGATGGCTCAGCAGTGAAGAGTACTGACTGTTCTTCCAGAGAACCTGGGTTCAATTCCCAACACCCACATGGCAGCTCACTATTGTCTGTATCTCCAGCTCCAGGGCATCTGACACTCTCACACAGACATACATACAAGTAAAACATCAATGGGCAGGAAGTTAAAGCCACTACTTACCATCTCCTGCTTGCTTTAACATTATTTAAGATTAGTCTTACACTTTAGGACATCCTGATTTGCATGGCACTTAGCATTTTGTCATATACTTACTTGCACATCCATTGAATGTCCCAGCAAGCTGGGGCAGAGAGAAAGAAAGGTGGTTATCACACTCGCTTTGAAGAATAGAAATCATCAGAATGGAAGGCTGGGCATCTATGGGTGGGCGTGGCTTCGTTACCAGTCTCTTGGGAACCTCTGTACACAGGAAGTTACTCACCATAAATGAACTAAGTGCATATAATGTGTCAAGGTCAGATATGACAGGTGAAGATATAAGCTACAGAGCTTTCCTGAAAATGTCCCAGCCTAGTGGGAGAGACAGATATGGAAACCAGAACACACAATATACAGCCTCCGAGGGGGATATGAGAGGAGGGTCCATCTGTGCCTGGATGACTTAGAAAAGGCAAGGGGGAGGGGGAGGGGAACTTTCCCACAGGAGAGAATGCATGTGTGCGTGAATCCATGTTTGTGTCTATAATGATGTGTCTAGGCATAGCTGTCTATGAATCTGAAGTGTTTCTACACAGCCTTAATCATATATTAACTTATGAATGTTCAGGTCATCAGTAGCCTGGCTATGAAAGAGAATTGGTCTGGATTCACGCACACCATAGCAGAATCAGGCCAGCCATGGCTTGGGCTTCTTTTCCTCCATCCAACTCCCAACAGTAGGGTGACCAGGGACACTGGACACTTCTATCCTAGCAGCTGTGCTTTCTAGAGCTCAGATGACAAAACCCATCACAGTTTTCAATCCATCTGCCCAAATGTCTAAGTGAGCCAGACAGTTTATTTGAGGGCTGGATGGCGAGGAGGTGCAGGTATCTAGAGGTACGCATCTGTGTGGACATTTCTGTTGGTGCTTAGTGTTGGCTGCTGCTAGGCAGGTTGGGAAACCACCCTTTTCCCCAGTCTTCACTCCCCACCCCTCAGCCTGCAGGGGCAGGACTTAGCTACTCACCTGTTTCCACTGTCATCTGCTTGAGGCTGGCTTCTGCCTCCAAGTGGCCTGAGCAGAGGTGAGGCTGAACAGAACTGGGGCCATATTCCTCGGACTCCCTTCTCTCCCTCTACCCTGCCTATTTTGGCCCACGACCCTCCCAGAGCATATGTGAAGAAAGGCTAGCAGTATATATCACAGATATCAGGGACCCCGAGGGCCACTCTCTAGATGGGCAGCGTCAAACCCCTCCCCTGAGGAGAATACCTCTTTATAGGAAGAAGATGATTGTGGAGAGAAAGCCAAGAGTCTGCTCTCCATAAACATTCTCCCGGGAACAGGAAGAAATGACATGGCTATGATGCTCTTATTTTCTTTGAGACTGACCAATTTTTAAAAAAGAAAAAGAAAGGCTAGATGTGGTAGCACATGCCTTTAATCCCAACACTTGGGAAGCAGAGGCAAGCAGATCTCTGTGAGTTGGAGACCAGTCTGGTCTCCATGGTGAGGTTCAGGCTAGCTAGGGGGCTGTGTAGTGAGACCTTGTCTAAAATACCAAGAAAAAAAGGAAGGAAGAAGAAAAGAAAGAAAATGCAATTGATGGTGTCACTGGCAGTAGTATGTAATTGATAGCAAATAATATGTAATTGATAGTGCCTAACAGTAGATTTACCTTATTTTTGTAACACGTAAATTCAGGGCTGGAGGTCATATATGGCAAAGGTATTATATGCTGGAATACTTTAACATTTTAGCACAATACATTGCCACCAGGTAAATATATCCACTCATATGTTAAGATGGGCAAGAATGAAGTACAATAATTGACACATACAGTCATATTTTAAGCCAAGCAATGAATAAATGAATAAATGGGTGGAGAGAAAAACAAGCATAGCTTAAAAAGTAGAACTGTCTTATCTAATGGTCCCTAGCTACTTCAGTTCTGTTCCTAATTTTACCAACAATTTATATTAATGTGTTAAAAATCTTTTAAAATCATCTATTAGTAAGTTAGCCTCAGAGTAGAACATTTCACCAAAATATCAACACTCTTAATAATCATGATTAAAGGGTCTTTTAAAAGACATGTCATCTCTAATAAATGTTAGTTTAGCATTGCCTATCTGAATATTTCACCTTAATTATAGCATCTTATATAGTATATGTTTCCAAAACTATTTTCCTAACCATTGATAAAAGATGCTGGCTTACAAAATGCCAGAGGAATTTTCCATGTTTATAAAATGTTTACTTGTACTTAAATAGTGCATCAATAATCAGAAAACAAGAAATTGCCTGTGTGGCTAAACACTGTTTAGATGCTATGGTTTCTATCTATCATGGACTGCTTTCAACTGCTATATTTTATGGCACAGATTCAGTGGGAATCTGATCTGCTAAAATATTTGGGCTGTGAAAACTCCCACACTGTGGCAGATGTCAAGTCCAATTAAGTGACTCATGTCCAGGTTTCTGTCCAATAGGATTTCCCATTAAATATCAATTTAGGGGGAAAAAATTCCATCCCCCTTCTTAAGCCTTTATCTCTTCCACCATCTCCAGGCTAAATCAATTGGTACCAGAAGAGCCAAGAAGCCACACAGGCAGCTGCCTCTTTGCTCTGGCTCTCCCAACCTCTCCCTTCTCTGCTTCCCTGTCTGTGTTACTCCAGAAGACGGTCAGGTCTCACCAACCTCTCTCAAGCGTCTTCAAGCTACTGAGTATCTATATTTTACTGCTATAAGGTAAAGAGAGGGGGGAGGGGGTGTAACCAAGCCTTGAAAGACTTTGAAACTGAAAAATTGGTGTCTGTTTATACAACATATAAGTCAATGAGGGACAAGACAGAGGCAACCTTAGCCTCTAGTTACCGTATTGTGTTCCTGGGAACAAAGCATTATCTTGAAGAAAAAAGAAATCACTTCTAAGCCACATCCATCCCTCCGCGCACTTCCCAGGTTTGTCCCAGCCAGATTAAGGGAAGGGAAGGAGTCCTTAAGGAATGGAATTTTATCTTAACCATCTTTAGTATCGATTATTCTGCTATTAGAAAGTGAAGGAATCAGCCCTTTGATGTGATTGCGTTTATCTCTGCATCTCTTTTGTTATTTATAGAGTCCTAGGAAGCGAGGAAGCGCGAGGCTTCAACACTTCGACTTAAAAAGATCAACAACGAATTTTCCGAAATGTTTAAGAACAATTAAAAGGAGCAGGCGTTTTCAATCTATCAACTAAGCGAGCAATCATACCACCCACCTCCTAAGACACCGTTGCTTGTTGTGGCGGTCGGCGAGATGACAGCTGCTTTTTCATCTGTGAATGTAATAAATATTGGCTACTTCTAATATTTGCCAGGATCTCTCTTCCTTGTTCCCTGGAATTTTAACTCTAAAAGATTGGCGAACAGATTATCGGCAGGGCTTTTGCAAGGTAAGACATCTTTACATCTCTTTTTCCTGAAATTAAGTTGATTCATATTGCATTTTATAGATGCATCCCCACTCATAGTCATAGACATAAATACCCACGAGAAATATTATGACTATTCAAATATCCTGAGAATTTAAACGCGTGGAGGACAACCCGGGAACTTTTTGTCGGATCTGTAACTATGTCGTGGTTTGTTGTGATATGTTTTCCTCCCTGTGTGCTTCTGTCCCTTCATGGCAACTGTGTAAGTGCGAGTTGTTCCACTTATAAACGTAGAGAAAAGCCCATAGGGGATCGCGTGCGGTTCGTTTGGATCATTTATTGTTATTTTGAGAATCGGCTTTCCTTGCACGGAAAGCTATTTCCGAGCTTAGTTCGCTCCTGCGCAAGTGCAGGGCCAGTAGCCGAACCCACATCTCCTGGCTTTTGTTTCTCTGGAGCGCGCCTCTAACTCACAACTTGTTCGGAGCCTACACCGGGGACCAGGGGTCGCAGCCAGGTCGTTCCTCCTGGAGGCCAAGGCCCAAACGCTCAGCTCGGGCAGGTGCCTGTNCCGCCGGTCCCCGACGCCCCGCTAGCCCAGCGGTTCCCGAAGGCACGCGGCGGGGGCCCTTCCTCCGAGAGCCCGGCGGGAGGTGGCTTTTCCAGGAGGGCGATCTCAGACGCGGGGCCGCGGCCAGGCCTCCCGGGGCCAGAGGTGAGCTGCCAGGCTCGGGTCCTGGGAGCTCACGAACTTTACCTGCAAAGATGCAGCTTGCGCCCGGGGCGTCCCGCATCCGTGCCTCGGAGTCCATCCCTCCCTTACCCTCCCAGCCTCTCCGCCCGGAGCGACCCGGCCGCCTGTGTTTTCCCGGGAGGTGGTCGGCAGACTGCCGGGCATTGTGTGATCCACATCCCTAGGTCCCCAATGTGTGTGGCAGTCTGCGTGACAGATGGTGCTCCGGGAGCGTGTGAGGGCCGAGGAGTCAATTTTCTTTTGAAAGGACCGAACACATGTGGTCGGACATTTCTTTATTATTTCGGAGAAACGGGAGGGGGGACTCGGAAGCCTTTCTGTCCCCGACCTAGGTTCCGGGATAAGGTTCGCCCGCACCCTAGCGCAGCCCAGATCCCCATGCGCTGGGTGGGAGTCTCCAGCTGCCTTGCCCCAGGCCCTCCGGGAGGCACACTCCGCATCTCTATTCAAACCCGGATACATCCATCCATCGAGATCTTTGGTGTGTCGAGGAAGGGGATGGAGCAAGGGGGCGGGATAGAGCAGCTGATGTTTGGTCAGAGGAGGCACAAGATGCCAGGCGGCTCCGCAGGCCCACAATCGTTCTCCAACCCCAAGGCCATTGGCTGCTTTGGCCACCTGCACGCTTTGGTGTGGGATTCGGGGTGCGCCCTGTTGCCGGCTCCTCTCCCAGCTTTCCTCCTCATGCGCGTGGGCCTGGTGCGAGGAGGGGACCCCGGGACACTGGTCCTCTAGGAGTCAAGCTTGCTAGGCCCTCGCCTGTCACCCCTCATTGCAAATGAAGAATCGGATTCCTTTTATTGACTGACTTTCTGACTCCCCATCAGCCTGCAAAATGATGCTGAGTCCGGACCAAGCCGCAGACTCAGATCACCCCAGCTCGACGCACTCGGACCCGGAGTCTCTGGGCGGCGCAGATGTCAAGGTGCTGGGCAGCGTGTCGGACCTGGAGCCGGTGGAGGAGGCCGACGGCGACAGCAAGGGCGGCAGCCGGGCCGCGCTCTACCCGCACCCGCAGCAGTTGAGCCGCGAGGAGAAGCGCCGCCGCCGGCGCGCCACGGCCAAGTACCGCTCGGCCCACGCCACCCGAGAGCGCATCCGCGTGGAGGCCTTCAACCTGGCCTTCGCCGAGCTCCGCAAGCTGCTGCCCACGCTGCCCCCGGACAAGAAGCTATCCAAGATCGAGATCCTGCGCCTGGCCATCTGCTACATCTCCTATCTCAACCACGTCCTGGACGTGTAGGGAGGGGGACGCTGCGGGAGGCCGCCGGTCCGGCGGGCGTCTGGTCTGCCAAAGGCGACACACCCGTCCTGCCAGACCTGAGGGTCGCCCAGAGACACCAGAACGAGGGGGAAAGCTTGCAGTCTGTTCTCTCTGGTCATCAAGGCAACAGGGCAATGTTTCCGAGCCTGGGAGGTGGGGTTGGACAGAAAGATCTGGGTCTTGCAGGGGTATTTTCCTGGCTGGAAGAACCTTCTGGAGGTACCTAGGGTGAGTTGCTCCGGGGCCTTCCCTGGATGTATTAGGAACATCTCCTAAAGGGTGGTTGCGGTAACCCACTGGAGGCTTTGAGTCCCCCTATATTTATATTCCATACATCTTCATATTTTGAAAGGATGAGGGAGGGCAGAAGTTCAACCCAGGCTGATCATTTCAGATTGTGACTATCGGGGATTTTTCTAATTGAGAAATCCACCAAACCTTGGGGGAGAAGGAAAAGATTAAAATCTTTTCCATATAGAGATTAAGACAGAAAGGTGGCCCAGTAAACTTTCTGTTCACCCTGTCAAATGAAAAATCACATTCAAATACAAATAAAATCCTGAATATTTGGCAAGGTTCAAAAAAGGATACATTTAGAATAGACAAGACACATTGTGGGAGGATTTGAGCTTAGTGAGACTTTAACCCCAAGATAGGACATTAAAGTAGATAGAAAAATCCATATTTAAATGGAAAATTTAACATCTGATTGCTTTTCCGGGCAATATGCCCTTTTAAATATCCCAAAACAACCCATCTATTTGTGACCTTAACATGTGGACCCATAGATGCAGTTAGAAAAAAGACAACCTATTTTTATTTATGTTAGAAGGAGTAGAGTATTTTTTTCAAGACATTTATTTTTCAGAGTGGTGATAATTTTACTTTGGATACTCCGTGCCAATTTATTTATAGTCAAGTGTTTACACTTTTCCCCGTGAAATAATTGCGTCTAACCTTTTATGTGTTTGTTGTGATTATCTTGTGGTCTTTCTTTTTTATTTTTTCTGATTATATTGCACTTGTATAAGAGAGTTCCCGCTTCCCCTGTTTCTAAGCATATTTTATATATTAAGAAGTTGGTTGTTTTGTTGTGAGATCAGCAACACTAGCCCTTCACTGCTATAGTTTTATAAGAAGTTAAGTGTTGTTATTCTTGCCTGTAGTTTTGTCTGAAAAGAACCTTTCCAAACTGTTTATAAGGAATAGCTTCTTGTGTGTGCGTGTGTGACGTTTGTGCGTGGGATGATTTTAGGAAGTTACATTATTTTCCTAAAAAAAGAAAAGAAAAAAAGAATTCAGACTTCCTTCCTCTGTGACAACCAAAAAGAAAAGTCTATGACCTAGAAATGTTTCATGTTCTCGGCTGTGAAACTCGTAAAGTGAGAAGTGTATTAGAGACAAGGGAGAAAGGAAAAAAAAAACACATCTGCTATCCAAAGATTTTAGTCTTTTTCAGGGTTTTTTTGTGTCTCTGTTGCTTTATATAATGCAATATTTTGTAGTGAAAATAGATATAACCTGGTTTCTACCTGACGAGTTTTCATATCTGATGACTGGTGCACTCTTTTGCATATAAATAAAGGTATCAGATAAAACTCCTCCTCTTCATTTTAAGCATCTGTCTAGAAATCAAACATGCTGGCTGTGCGTGAAATGTCTTAATGGACTCAATTCCTTAGAAAGGAATTAGAGTAACAAAACAAGAACAAGGGAGAGAGAGAGAGAGAGAGAGAGAGAGAGAGAGAGAGAGAGAGAGAG
>LOJH01012837.1:11889-24880 GCA_001685095.1 Ellobius talpinus | reverse complement strand
AACTCACAGAGATCTGCCTGTCTCTCCCTCCCAAGTGCTGGGATTAAAGGTGTGTGCCGCCGGCTCTATATTTCATCATAACAAGAATCAGCTCAAAGTAGATCAAAGATTTGGCTCATTTGTAAGAAAACACAGACAAATTTGAGAACCCTAGCGTGTTGTTGGAGAACAAGGCCTGTATCTGGAATTAAACTAAAAGTCACTCATGTTGCACTCTGGCAAAGTATTTATCTATATTCTGCCTGTGACCTAAAAATCTAAGTGAGGCTGAGTTCTAAGGTAATGGGCTAATTTGCCTGGCAGAAGGAGTTTCAAAACAGCACAGCATTTCAGACTGTGGCACGGTTGTTATGTACTCCCTTTAGCCAGGTTTACAGTGGGAGGGAACAGAAAGCAAAGGGAAGGGGTCCCTGCAGGTGTCGTGGCAGCCAGGGTAATGATTCACAAAGAGGAAAAAATGAAAACTCAGTTCAGCTGACTTAGGCTGGATCAAACTTCTAGAGAATCTGATGCCAGGCAATTTATTTCCAGCAAGTTTAAACACAATAGAACTTTGAAAAAAAGTTTCTAGGCAACTATCATTCCAATTCCAGGTGCACAAGAGGTGTGACTGCATAGAAATTTCTTTGTAAATCACACATGATCATGAAGATGGGGTCTAGTGTAAAGGCCTAGGATCTAGTGTGGGCTCTGACCGTGATAACATAGAGGTCAGCAGGCATTAAGAATACATAAGGATACATGTGATATCTTCCCTAGCTCGAGCTGGGTTATATTAAGTAAAAGATGATAAAGATCTAGGGAGGGGAAATCTGGGACAAAAGTTCTGGGGGATTTGGGTGAGGTCTTCCTCTACAGATAGCAAAAGGTAACCAGGTCTTTAAGAATATCTACTAAACAGATTCTTCCTCTTTTGAGGAAATGGCCCGGAGTATTATTTCCTTAGTTCTTATCTGTGAATACAAGGACATTTGTGCCCCCAACAGTAAGTCAGAAATACGTGCCAATGTGGGAAATACACCCTGTGGTGAACAAGTATGAAGTTGTTTAAAGATGCAAACGTCAGAGACAAAGCAGTATGGAGAGTGGACAGTGGGTGAGCACTGTGATTTTCTTTCAAGCACCATTTGGAAAAACACAGTTTGTCAGGGGAAAATGGGAAGTGTGTACTGAGGCAAGGTCCTACCCACAATGCTCTAGGCTACAGAACTGAAAACCCATTTTTGAAACACTCATTAGAAAGGAGAGTTGGCTTTCAGCTGGTAGAGATGTTTGGAGAAGTTGTGGAAGCTTTTTAGGGCATGGAACCTCCTTCAAAGACATAGAGCGGTAAGGGGAGGGGTCCCATGTGTTACACACAACCTGCTTCCTTATCTATCTAGATGGGGACAAGCTACCTCATACTCCTGATCCCATAGACTGAGGCTGCAGCCACCACCTTGAATGTCTCCATGCCGTCCTTGCCATGAAACTCTAAGCAAAACCAAATCCTTGCTTCCCTATGTTGCTTCTGTCGGGGTTTGGGGAACTGTCATAAGAAAAGCAATTAATTAAAAGACTAACCACACCGTAACACCACTAGCGTCTCCACAGGAAACTTTAATGTTTGTAAATCTCTCTTCGACTTTTCTGTGCATAGAACTGTGAGCTAGATTTGGATTGGGTTGCATATTGCTTTCAAAGCATCTTCCAAAGTTGCTTGAGTCTGGGAAGCTTGTAATTCGTAGCAATTGCATATCGAAGCATTTATCTGACAGTGAAAGCTTAGTAAGTACTTAGAAAGGGAAATAATTGAAGCAGAAGTTTGAAGAACCCATGGCTCATAGATGATTCATTTAGAGCAGAAGACTCAAAGAGAACCCTGTTACTTCCTCCAACAGAGGAGCTCTGCCAGCAGGATCAAGATACAACATGGCATGGCTTCCCAGAATTTGACATCAGGACGTGGAAAGGGTACAAATATGATTTAAGCCTATGCTGTGATTTTACAGATGGATTTACACACATAAGAGGGATTCCACTGGTTTTGTAGGGACAGGTGGGAAAGGGTTGCCTTAAATTTTGAAAGTTGTCTTCACAGTAGGCTGCCAGATTTGTTTTTTTGTAGCCCAGGCTTGTCTTGAACTTAGAATGTAGCCAAGGATGACCTAGAACTTCTGGTCCTCCTCCTTCCATCCCCCAAGCGCTACAACAATTACAGGTGTGCACCACCACACCTTGCTTGTGCAGTGCTAGAGATCAAACCCAGATTTCCACACAAGATAGGCAAGTACTTTTACCACCAGAGCCACATCCTCAGCCCCCTGATCAGTTCCTATAATTCCTCTGCTCTTGAACAAGTAATGCTCCCAAGGGTGAATCATCATAACTCTGCTTGGAGAATACCCTCGACCTGTAAGGATCCCTGCATGATAATAACCTGAGGGTGTAGATGTTGGTGATCACTTCTAGGATGATAAGAACCACATTTAATGACCCTCTCCCCACCACCACCCTTGGGTGCCTCATCTCATGAGTCCATTTCTCAGTATATTTACAGCTCTGGCATGTGACCACCTGTGAGGTTTTTCTCTGAACATTTTTCCCCTTCTAAATGTCCAGAATATTCTTTACAAATATTTTTTGGTCCATTGCCTCTGCCTCTATTCTGAAGCTGATGTTGGTAAGGGCCTTGTCAGATGTATCTGGATGGACAGCTCTGACAATGCCTGAAGTCATCTATGATGGGAGGGTTTGACGGCACCATGATTATATTGCAATCATTACTCACCTGCAGGGCATGATGAGCAGAAAGGTACATTGGGATCACAAGAGCTGCTGTTGTGTAAGCAATCTTTGACTTTTTTTTAAGACTCAAATATGTGGCTTGTGTAGGCCACTGGTGCAGTAGCTGGTATGTTACCAACAAAGAAAATGACCCACAAGGTTTTTGAGACATTGAAGGCAGTGGGTACAGAGTGGCAGCTAAATCTGATAAAGTCCAAGAAGCATATGTTAAGCAGGCTTTCTACATGGGAGGAGGCCCCTAATATGGCCATAGTAGAGGACATACTATTACAGTGTGTGATACACAAAAGGCCAAAATAACTCCTTAGTGCTGAACCACTGAAACAGTGGTGCCACTTGCTAACCCTGGATCGTAAAGCTGTACAACTTACAAACTGTCTGCTTAGAAAAATACAAAGAGACAGTAGTTTGTCATGCAGCAATGATCTCCTTCAAGAATCCCAAACTAAATGCCCGTTTTTGTCATTTCTTTTCTCAGTCTCACTATAAAGCCTGATAACCTTGAACTAGCTACTTTCTTGCCTGTCCTGAGTTCTAGGATTTCTGACTGTCCTCCACAAACCTGACTCTTTCCTTCAGAGAGCAGGCTGTCAGGGCATCTGGATTTCACAGTGCAGCCCTTTTGGCTGGGTGACCAGTCTGTCATTAACTTTAGGTGTTTTTCCTAGAGGGAATCATGGACATGGATAAGGTTAGGATCTTCAGAATCCTGTGCACCTCACCACCACATTCACTCTTCTTTTCTCATGCAGCAAACTCTAGAAAAGGACCTGGTGGAATCAGGCACCAAAGACTTGGGAAGGAGCCACCAAGGATCTGTACCCCGGCTGTTGGGTGGAGATTCCCTGGACAGGGCTAAGAACTATATTTATTCTCTTCTGTTATATTCTCTGCTCCTCTCTGCTTCCAAGAAGTATTTTGGAGGTCAGGTTTAGAAGTAGACTTCGGAAGTCAGGTGCACCTTGTGGTTCTGAGTGGAGAATGAAGGCTCCTTTGATTCTGGAAGGCAAAGAAGGGCCAGAGTGTATCAGTATATCAGGTACAGCTTTAAGGTCTGGAGAGCCAATAGCCTGGTAGTGTCTGAAAGCAGAGGCAGGCTTGAGTCAGGGTGGGAGCAAGTCCAGGATCCGTCTCTTAGGAACCACTTAGTGGCAGTAGTAGGTGACAGCATACTATGTAGAGCCAGCAGAAGGGCAACTCCTCCAGCAAACACCCTTGTGGAATCGTGGGGTCCCATGTAGAGGCAGAAAAGTGAAAAGAAGGGAGGGAGGAGCTGAGAATAACTGGGATCTCTAAACTCTAATTGGAACTGGAGCTGCTTGTGCCTGCTTTGGACTAAGACCACACAGGCTCAAGAAGGCAGAGTCTCCAGCTATTTCTGTAAGGATAAAAAGCCTGGTAGGTGGTGCTGTTTGGTTTTAATCAACATGATAGTGTGGCCATTTTAGAAATGTCATTGGATGTCTAAGACCTGGTTTTTAATGATAGCATGCTTCATAATGGAATTGACTCAATATTTGTCTTCTATAGATAACTCTGAGGTGAACATCTTATGTATGAGTACACACACATGTACATACAGCATACATATCTATTTTTCTCTTCTCACTGAAGTGAGATGCTGAGCCAAAGTAGGAAATGGTAGGAAGGCTTTAGATACATTTTCCTAAATTGCTTCCCAGAGAATTGCACTAACTAACGCTCCCAGCAGAGTGGAAGAAGACAGAACTGTAGTTCTCTATCTCTCTCAGGATGTGGAGTTGAGGCTGGAGTTACACTTGCTGATCCCAACATCTCTGGGTTGATCACTCGTGGGATAAGGTAAAGGGGTGTCCAGCCTCTTTAGGGAGGTCACTGCACCCAGCCGGAGGTAGATGACAGTTGACAATACCTCCTTTCATTTATGAGTCAATGAAACAACGAGGAATTGGACTTCAAATAGGAAATCACCTGGGACAAAAGCGATAGGCCAATCTCCCAGAGTGGTCTGGACCAGGAGTAGGGAGTCAAAGGAGAATAGATCCTGCATGTGAGTCCAGTCATGAGCTCAGGGCAGCCTTTGCTGGGGGAAGATGTTAGCCAGCAAACCCTCTCCTCTGGAAGGATTGCTTTTGATTCTTTCTCCTCTGGTTATCCTTAGCTGAGCATGTGACATCAGGCACGGGAAAGGGGAAGGACACGCCCAAGCAAGGGTTCCCAGTATGGGATGCCTTAAGTATATCAGGAGGGCAGGATAGATCCTATATGCATTCTAACATGAGGCCCTATCACCAGACAGTAGAGGTCCCACAACAGGAGTTTAGGAAAGGCTTCCCTGAGATGGCTGTGGAGCATCCTTGTCTGGGAAGAAACATAGAAAGTATCCCAGGAAAGCATGTGCAGGTAATGGGTCTCTGGGATTACATCCATAGAGACCCTGGTGGGCGGAGGGTCTGTGTCACTGAATGAATGCAATGCCGGGAAGAGAGGCTGCTGCCATGTGAGACCAAGTTTTAAAAGCCTTGGTTTTCCATTCGAAAGGCTTTACCCTTTGGTCTCACAGCGGTAGGAAACCAGAGACTGTCTTAAGGGTAGCATGTAGGTGGCTCTACTTGTGCTCTGAAAAGATAGGTGGTAGCTGGGCAGAAAAGGGAAGAGGCTGAGAGGGGAAGGGACTAGAGTCAGGGCTTGAGGACACCAGTGCACATCGGCACTGTGCTTAAACATTTTTGAACAGAGTCAAAAGAAAGGTGGTGACAGAAATGACCTGGAATTGGAGACTAGCTCTGGAGAGACCATGATAAAACTTGAAGCGAGGTAGCTGTCACTGCGGAGGATGAAACATGACCTTACATGTCCCAAATATTAGAATAATATTATTGTTCCCTTACTTGTGACAGCTGATGGGCCAGCATGATCTATGATCTTTCTGGGCCTTTTATTAAGTTTTCATCGCTGGGTTGTCTGTGCAATCCACCGCCTCAGGGAACATTGGAGATTTGAATTTGAAAATGAGATTCACAAAATTAGATATTCCTCCTATTTTTTCCCCTTCCTCTAGTTCCAAAAATGACTTCAAACAAAAGGTTAGAAAGTATGGGATCGTGGAGGCCTTTCTGCGTCAGTTATGAAATCGCTAATTCTTGGTCCCCAAGCAAACATTATGGAGCTGACTTCCTGCTTCTCTGTAATCTCTGTCTCCCTCTCTGTGGAAGGAGAAGCCTAGGCCTAGGTTCTCAGAAAGCTAGAGGAATGGATGTAAGCTCTGAGAAGTATCCTGAGGGCAGAGAGAGCCAGACTGTAGGAAGTTTGGCTGAGTGAGGGGCACAGAGGTGCCAGCAGGAAGTTCAGTTAGGAGGTTTGACAATGTGAAAGCCAGAAGTGGCTTTCAGTTCACTAAATCGTGAATAGGAGTGGTCAGAAAGGAGACTGGGGGAGAGAATGGCAGACTTGCATCATCCCGAAAGTGAGAAGTTTTGGTGCTTTCTTTCCTACCACACGATCTCTCCTGGGCTATTTCTCTGCATCACTGGAGAGCAGGAGGAAGAGCAGAAGCTTAATTAACGACTTGAACTTAATCTTTGGGTGGCCGTGTGGGGCCGTGTGGAGATGGTGACCGCTTAACCAGAAGAACAGGGGTTCCCCTGTACCCTCTGTGGTCACGTGGTTTGTGTGGATACGGGCCTCTGTAACTTACTTTGTTCCTTATTGTTTGATCTTGACCAGAAACTTCAGGAATCATGTCTTCTCTATCGGTTACCATGGCACCCTACCAAAACCAGCTGTGGGCCTCTGGGAGCTAGCTTCACATTTCGCAGCTCCTGATACGGTTATGTTCCTATTCTTCCACTGGTCCAGGATAAGGACTTTTCTTTAGGTTGGACTGGGCACACGATCCATTTGGCACACTGTTCAGGGGGCAGCTTGCCATAGCCTCACTGTTCTGTGGGTGATGCCTCAAAACAGAGCTAGGGAAATTTCCGTCCATTAGGACACCATGCAGGCTCTTTTGTTGACTCTTGTAAGCTATGAACATTATAGGTCATGACACAATGCATGTCCTCAGCTTAAGAAGGGTGTCACACTGCTCCCAGATTGTCCGTGGATAAAATGTGATGGAAAGTGGACAATATTCTGGAGACTTGGAGAACAAGGGTCACAGAAACAAGAGCTTCTCCACCAGCAGGACCCGATAGCTGAAGTCCTGCTGCCTTTACCCAACTTCCAAGCCAACAGGAACACAGAGGGAACTTCTTGGAAAACCCAAACATGGAGCAGTTTCTCAATGCCTAAGTATGTCATTTAATGTCATCTCAGATGCAGTATTGAAGGAACGGTGTGACATCGCAGTCTTTAGGAAATTCATACAAAGTGAGTTTTCATTTTGTTACTTTCAGATATATCTGGCTTCCCAGACCCTGAAGCACATCAGATCCGTAACCCAGGCATATGTGACTGACGCTTCCTAGGAAACAATATCTTAGGGTTCCAGATATTCCTGGCATTAGGAAGCTTCCTGAGACATCAACTCTGATAAGGCAACTGAGAATTTCTTTTAAAAAAAATTACAGCCAAAATATTTTTTAAAATTGAGCATAACATTTATATTTATTTTATGTTTATGCTTGCATAGTTATCTGTGTGTGTTTGTGTATGTTCAGGTTCACATACATGTGTGAATATTTAGAGGTGTGAGGACAGCTTCAGGTGTCCTCAGGAATTCTGCCCACCTCCTTTGAGACACAGCCTTTCACATGTTGTAGCAAACTCACCGAATTGGCTAGGCTGGCTGGCCAGTGAGCCCCAGGGATCCTCCTGCCTCTGCCTCCTCAGAAGTGAGAGTAAAAGCTTGTATCACCATGTTTGGCATTTTTGCAGGGAGTCTGAGAATCAAACTCAGGTTCTTCTTCTTCCAAGGCAAGGTTGAGCCTTTTCTTGAGCCACCGACTCAGCCAACTGACTGAGTCATCCCCTCCTTCCCATCATTTATTTACAGGTGACCCATTTTGTAGCATTAAGCAGTTACCATGGTCTGTTTCCAGAACTTTCTCTCTTCCCAAACTGAAACTCAGAATCCCTTAAATACAAAGGAAAGAGATCTCTGTTCCCTTCCTCCTTCTCAGTTCTGGCCACCACCACTCTGCTTCCAGCCCTGTGAGTTTGACCACTATGGGTTCCTCAGATAAGTGGAATCATGGTCTAAGCTTCCTCGTACCTGGAAGTTCATAGCCAGCTTTCTTCAGTTTTTGTCACATAAGTCCAGAGGAAATATTGGTGTTATTGGGGGGTAGACACCCCACAACACATCCCTTTTTGGTAAGTTAGTTCACGAATAAGCTAATAAGTATGGGCTTTCTATTATGCATTTTAGAAGGGGGAGATGTAAGTACCTCAGAAATATAGAAATTTATTAAAATAGTATCATTGTCCCCACTATTAAACTTCTGATTGTGAAGATCTGGAGGCAAAATGAACATGTACAGAATGGTAAATAACACACCCACACATGTTAACACACAAATACACATGTGTGCGCACACGCACACACACACACATGCATACACACACACGCAGGCCTCTGACCTTATTGCCTTCTGTGGCAAGAAAGTCATTAGAACAGATGGTACAAAACCAATCCTGAGAAATCTAATTCATCTGAGGCAAATCCTGGTGCATTCGGGGACACAGTATTTGGGGAATTGGCTTTTGGGGAGTGGTTTGGGAGACATTTTCATTTTAAAAACCATCTAAATAAATGTTAATTATCTAGTGAATTTTTTTTCCTGCATGGAAGCAGGAACTAGTTTACACATTTCTCTTTCTACATGCCTCGTCACTCGAGATAGTTCATTGAATCCTGCTTGATGCAGTCAGCTATTTGCCATCTGTACTGAACAGCTGCAGTTTCCTTCCTATGCAAGCATAACATTCTATTATCAAGAAATTGGCACACTGTGCTTGCTGCTTGCTCTCTTCCCAGCCTCTTGCACAGGGAGGCTAATCAGGGCAGAGGGGGCAGCCTGGTGTCCCAGCTCCTGGCTAGGTCAGGTGAACACAAGCCACACCGTGCTCATCTTCTTCACCAAGTGAACTTCTGCAGATTCTCAAAGCCCCTCGATGAGACATCTGTGCCAAGTGATACTGACAAAGAGAGAAAGCTGTATAAATAGCCACAGGACTTCCTGTTAAATGTATTGCATTCAGTGTAAATATTTATGTCCCTTCCTCCTGAAATTTTCTGAAAATGAGGGTAGAAAGGAGATGTAAATCAATAAGGAGATGAGAACGGGAACAGTGACTTCACTAGCAAGAAATGTGAACAAAATCAGCATCCCGAAATGGAAGGATGAGTGGGAATTAATTCATCAGAGTCCAAAGAGGCTGTTGAGGAGACAGCAGCAAGTAATAAAAGTCAACAGGGACTGCAGAACCCTGAAATGACACAGGCATTAGAGTCAGTAGGTATTCCGAGGCTCACGGAAGGAAGGATTAATTAAAACTTTGCTCAGTCATAAATCTCTTGCTTCATAGTCGTAGGCACCTAAGTTCGATGAGAGACCATGCATAAAAAAGGGGGGGGAACTGAATAAGGAATACATTTGGCCTCTACCTTCGGTGTCATGTGTACCTATACTATGTACACACAGAAAGGAACACAGCTACATGGAGACACACAAACACATACACACGCAAAAGAATATATATATTCATGCACATTTCCATGTGCAAAGGAACATGAAACATACACACATGGAGACACTCTCCACAAACATCTTTATGTTCTGGAGTACAAGCAGCAGTAAGATTCTAACTGACCCCTTCATCACCAGGTGATGAACTCTGCTCTGCCTGCCCAGGACTCTGGAGTCTTTTCCATGTGGAATTTTGCCCTAAGAGCTTCCACCAAGTAGCTACCCAGGCACAGCAGAGGGTGGGAAGACAATCAGGCTGGAAAGAGGACCAGCAACTATGAGTTCGATCGTGGAGAGTCACTCAGACTGGAGAACTGCCCAGCATGTGAAGAAAACTGATAAACACTGTCCCGTGGGTTCTTGTGGAATGACAGAATCCGATCGGAGTCTGGGAAATCTCACCGAAGGACGAGCAGGACAACCACGACAAGCACATGTCCCAAAATCCTAAATCATTCCTACTCACCCCCCTTTTTTGATATTCTTAAAATTATGCCCAGTGCTATAAAATATGTGAAAGATACAGAAACTAAGTCACCATTTTTCTGTCTTCTGTAAGTTACCTTGGTTTATAGACATCATCTGGCCTTGTCTTGTTTCTCTGTATATCACAGACATTCTAAATGGATGTCTATTTTGAAAACATCCTTCTATTTTATGTTTTTATTTAACAGTGGATCAACCTTTCCCTGTCAGTGTTTAAATTACAGTGACATCATTTCTTATAGTTGATAGCACACCTCATAAGGGTATAACCACGATTTTCTCTGTTAGCACTTTATGGTGGACATGATATTACATCCAATTTGTCTGGGAATAAACAACTCCAGAATGAAGACAGGCCTTAGAAAATTTAACTATTTCCTTAAAATTTCTGACTCAAAGTGTACAGTTTTCAAAGCATTAATGCTAGTAGGCTATTTATTCTTCAGAAAAATAAGCATCAATTTCCAGTCCCATCTATCAGTAATCTATGAGAAAAGCCTTTCTCTGTCCTTGCCAATGCTTAGAATTATTACTAAAGGCAAGAAGAACAGCCACATTCTAGCTTGATATTAGATACAACATCTTATTGTTTTGTGCATTTATATTTGGTTATGGGTTCAGCATCTGGAAATGCTGTTAGATGCTTATATTTTGTAAATTGGTTTTCTGATGTTTTTCTTTATTATAATATTTATCTTCCTGAGCAGTTTGTGCCTTTTAGGTATATAAACATGACCCTTATCCTGTTACATGTAGCAAATATTTCCTCTGCTTTAGCATTTTTCCCTTTGACTTGTTTCCATTTCTAATTTGAGTTTTAGCATTCTATTTTTAAATATGGAGAGAAGAAGGAGTCATCAGACACACTGAAAAATGAGTCAGGGTTGAAGAGATATCAAAATGAAACAAACAGGAAAAGAGAAGAAGGGAGAGATAGAAGTTGAATGAGCTGAAACTTCATGTGTATATAATGAAATCCCAAATCAACAGGGTTTCAGAAGGCGGGGCCTTTGGGGTGATTAGATCATTAGCAGGGTCTCAAGGTTCTCCTGAGTGGGTTGAACACCCCTAGAAAGAAACTCCAGAGAACTCTCCAGTCTTCTATCTGTCAGGTAAGGATACAGTGAGTTGAGCAGTTTAGAGAACCAAAGGGTATCACCATTAGACAGTGGCTGTGATGACAGTTGACATAAGAATTTGAGCCTCCATAACTCTGAAGAATAAACCAGTGTGTATAAGCCACCCTTCTATGGTATGTTATAATAGGACCCAAAATTAAGGGAAAATTAAGAAAATAAGGGAGAGAAATATTATGTTAAGAAATTATGGGTCTCCAATAAGATAGTATATCTATGAAAAGGAGATACAGTACATTAAAATAAACTACAGAGTGACTGGGAAATGACTTAGTTGGTAAACTTCTTGCTCTACAAGTATGAACACTTGAGTATGGATTCCCAGCACCTACATAAAAAGCCAGGCCCAATGTTTTGTGTCTAAAATCCCAATGCTGGGAGGTGGAGACAGAAGGGTCCCAGAGCTCAGTGATCAGCCCAACTATCCAGTTTGTTTATGCTAGGAACAGGAAGAAACCTTGTTTCAAAAATAATATGGAAAAGTGATTGAGAAGGATACCTTTAGTGGTCTGAATAAAAATAGCCACCATAGGCTCATATACTTGAATGCTTAGTCACCAGGGAGTGGCACTATTTGAGAGGGATTTGTAGGTGTGGTCTTGTTGGAGAAAATATGCCTCTGGGGGTGAGTTTTGAGGTTTCAAAAGCCCATACCAGATATTAAGACTACATTAGAAATCAAAGAAGAAGAAAAAATAGGAGAGATGAAAGCATAGAATTTAAGAAATGAGGGTGCCAGAAAGAGACCAGAGAAAATAACAGGAGTAAATTATTAAAGAAAAAATACCCAGATAATGTGAAGTTGAAAGGTTCTGCCAAGAACTCGGAAAAAAGTACACATGCCTTTTGACATGCCTTTAATAAGCATAAGTTCTTAACATCCAGTGGACAGAAGTTATTCCCCCTCATTAGAATGAAACTCTGTCTGGGAACTGTGCATTTCAGGGGACTGTTCTTTCTTCATTGATGAAGTCTATATCACACCTTCCCTATTCTCTGTCTCACTCCTCCCCACATTTGGGCACCTTCTCTCACTCTAATGCATCCAAGCACCTCTGATGAGCCTTGTTCTTAACCAGTCAGTACAAATACAATGTCCCATTTATCCAAGGTAAAGATAATACAGATAAACGGAGAATATCATGGACTTTCCCCTTTTCCTTCATTTTTGTTGTGGTTTCATGAGTCTCTAGTAATGTAGAAAATATTTTAACCTTTCAGACAAAAATATTGTCATGTAATCATTGCCCTAATTATGTAGAATTAGCTGAGAGAAGTCAGTCTCTAAGGCCAAGGGGAATGCCCCTCAGCTAAGCAGTATCCAAAAACTACTTCAAACTCATTTCTAAAATATAATTTAACACAAAGAAAACAGTTTAACACACAGATTACAAGGAGCGATCAGGGCTACACTGAGCATGGCTTCATAGTCAGTCCACCGACAGAAATGCTTTTCACTTTTTAAGTTTTGTTTTAAAAGACTGTGAGTGGCAGTTTGCCAATGAGTTTGTTCAGTGAGACCTTCCCATCCATGCCATTTCTCTTGCAAATACCCACGTCCATCAGACTGAGACCTGGTAGCTCAGCCCATAATTGTCCATTGCCTAACGACAGACACACTCTGATTTGAAAGAAAGTCGATTCAATTATGACAATTCTTCTAGAGCAAGCAGCAGGAAATTGATCACTTAATGACATCTTAAATGCCTAACAAACAATAAAACACAGCCCGTATTATAGACCTGAAGTACTAAATGGAATCATTGCTGTATCTTTTGAACATACTGGTAGGTCATTAAACCTGTTGTGCGCACACTTGTTCCGGTCCTTAGTTGGAGATTAATAAATTTATTCTAGTAATTTCCTCTCTCTCTCTCTCTCTCTCTCTCTCTCTCTCTCTCTCTCTCTCTC
>LOJH01012836.1:5645-17590 GCA_001685095.1 Ellobius talpinus | reverse complement strand
TGCTTGGTCCATTAGCTCTAGCTTCTTATTGACTAACTCTTACATATTAATTTCACCTATTTCTATTAATCTGTGTATCGCCACCTGGCTGTGGTTTACCAGCAAAGTTTTGGCATGTCTGACTCTGGCGGCAGCTCCGTGGCATCTCTCTGACTCTGCCGCCTTTCTCCGAGCATTCCATTTAGTTTTCCCTGCCTAGCTCTGTTCCCCTATAGCTCTGCTCTAGGCCCAAAGCAGTTTCTTCATTCTTTAATGGTAATCACAGCACACAGAGGGAAATCCCACATCACTATAGTAGAAGGGAGTACAGAACCTTCAAGTTCAAAATCATTGCATATCTTTCTAAACCTACCCCATTCCTAGGAGTTCCTACCTCAGCAAGTCAGTAGCATCCACACATTGCACAGAGAATGGGGAGTTTATATTTGTGGCATCTGACACATCCTTCTTAATATTTAACTGTTTGAATGTCTCATCTATTGCACCTTTTTAATATTTCCTAAATGAGTGCTCATCTTCAAACCCCTGTTAGTGGTGTCTTTTACCCCATAGCAACTTCTTAGACTACTTCTATGGACTTTTTAGCTTCAACCAAGCCCATGTTTTCATATACTACATCCACAAGAATTTTGAAAAAGAAATATTTGAGATAATTTTTCATATTTAAAATACTGAATATGTTCATGAGCCTAGTAATGAAACTTCTTTATATGAATGCCTTTCATTGTTACACTTAACTTTTTCTCTCTTGATCAACACATTTCTCCCTGTCCCTTTGTCTTCAGATTCTCCTGTGAATGTGTGGATTCTACAGTGAGACTCGTGTAACTGCTCTTCCTTCCCGATCCTCAAGTAACCATCACTCAGGATTGAGGCAACATAAGTGAAAACTTAGTCACTCCCATTGTACTCACAAATTACTGCACAAAATCCAATTTCCAGCCTTCTTCTAACAGAAATAAATATACTGCTTAAGTTGTCCATTATAAAACAATGCTTCTTTAGTGCACATGATCATTATTGCAAGGGTCTTGTTCATCACAAAAAAAACTAGGGCATGGCAGGCAGTGACTTTTACAATAGGAAAATATTCCCTCACATATCACAAAATGAATTATCAAGAAGTACTGAAACGGTGATATTTATGTCTAAGAAGCATATGAAATTAATGCCACATTTTCAACATTTTATTAACATGCTCATGATGTATTAAATCAGAAGAGGAATCTAAGTTTATACACTTCTTGACACAGATCATGAGACTAATGAAGTATATATGCACTAGCAATGGGAATAAGTACATTCACACACTTATGAATGTAGGAAAAATAGTGTTAAAATTATACAAGACATGTTTTAAATGAAGCTATGACATAAGGAAAAGTAATACCATATGAGGTTAATTTGTAAAACATGAAATGCATGAAAACAAAAATAGTGCTTATAGTAATCATGGCATGTTTTAGCATGTTATCCCCTTTGTTTAATATAGATTAGTGTGTTTTCTGTTATAGAATTTCTATTTAACTCTTGGTTTCCTATTACCTGCTGAAAAATCTCATTATAGTATATATTTCATTGGACATATTAAGAATTCAGGTCTTTTCTATCAGCTCCATTACCAGAATTCCCCATGGCTCTGTTTCAATTATCCACTCTTTGTTATGGCTTAAAATCACATTGTTATATTTCTTGACATGTCTGGTTAATTTTGATTGAGTGGTGAATATTGTATGGAAAAAATGGAGAAAAAACTTCAGACTTGTATAATGTTATTTTCCTCAATAGAGAATTCACTTGGCGTTTGTCTGACTCCTGGGAAACATAATTCTGCAAGAGCTGTGATCCAGCTTAGCTCGCTAAGATGATTTAAAGCTAGGATACAGTCCCTGTTAAGTCATTCCTACTCCTGGATAACCATTATTCTAAGAGAGTGGCCTTTCTCTCCCAACACTCAAAGGGTATACTTATGAGGATATGACACTTTGTGGTTCCTTAACTTCACTATCTTATCTTAGCTATATGTGTTAATTGTTTCAGAATTTTCATTTCCTCCAAAACAGACAAAGTCTTCACAGTAAAAATCATCCCTAGTGACACCTATGCTCCTGATTCTGTGTCTCTGTGTGTCCTATCTTAATCAAGTATTTCTCAATTATTGTTCTACTACTCTATATCTTCATGTAAATGTTTCTACTTTGATATCAGGCCAGATCAAGTCAAAATCTGCATTTATCCCACCTCCTCATTTATTGTATGCCAGAAGATTCATCAGGCTTATAGTTCAGCATCACCATAAGCATGAATTTCTTGAGTTAATGTTGAAGAAAGTGATTCATGGGAAATCTACAGGAACTGAGTTGATCTTGTTTCCTCTATGATTCTTTATGCTCATAAGGTGCTTGCTGAGAGAGATATATTTTACCTAATTGCCTACTTTCTTGCTTTCTAATCCGTACAAGCTTGAAACCTAAACATTTTTTCTAAATTTGAATCTAAACAGAAAGTTGAAAAGCCTCATTCTGCTGGTAGTGAGAAATTAATACCTGGTGTTAATTCTTTTTTCTCTATTACATTCTGTGGATTTAAGAAAGGCTTTGTTCTTTCTCCCAAGAAGATGTTAAAGACGAAACCTGTTATTATCAGACAAAAACTGGATAGAATGACCTCACCTTTGTATCAGGTACTCCACCACTCACATTGTAGCCCTTTATTTTAACTTTAGACTCAGAATTTCCTTTCCTTGAGCTCTCCAGAGGTCATGATTAAACATTTCATAAAATTTATCCAGGGTTGTCCAATGTTTTATAACAGACACATTCACATTAGTTTTCTGAGACATTGGTAGAATCTCGTTTTATTGAAATGTTATCTGAGCACTATTGCTTTTATAACAAAATGTATAGTAATAACTAAAATAAATAGCTATGAAGATTCACCGAATATTATGAGTCATGATAGTACTGAAGTTAATGAGTATCTTCTCAGCACTGAACGACTTCAAGAACTTACTTGTGACCAATGTCTCCTTTAACTGAAAATTAGGTTGGGTTCAACATGCTTCATGTTGAATCTATACTGATCTCAGTATTACCGGATACAAACACACAGTGCATCTTGTTAGAGTTACCTGAGCTCAGTTCTTAAGACTGTGACTAGAAATCCTAGGAGCCTTTCTAGATTAGAGAAAGAGTGATCATTCCTTTCTCTGTGGGCACCCTCTGACTGCAATCTGCTCTTCTGTTTTGACCACACACTGAACCTGGCACTTCTTAGGGCTACTTAAATACTTTAAGTGCTTTCTTCATCATAAAGTTAAGACATCTAGCATTCAAGGTTTAAAACCTCGCAACAGAGTAAGCCTAATGGGTGTAAGAAGTGCTCACTCTTCTGTACCTGCAGTAAACTTCCGGATCAATGGAGACTGAGACTGTCAACTACGGTGTTTTCACAAACTCACTGTAGTAATAATAGAAATAAGAATTGCTTATAATTACACAGTAATTGTTTTTACCCAAAAAGAAAATTAGAATGTGTCAAGTTTTCGGTTTGAAACTGAAAAGTACTCTGATCCCACTCCGCCTAAAGTTATTATACATCAAAGAGAATTTATGTTTTGTCCGTGAGCCAAATGTAGAACTCTCCTACTTAACGATGAATAAATAAGCAACAACCAGGCAACAGAGAGGGAAAAAAACATAATCTGAAATATGAAGAGAACTATCTGAAAGAAAATGACACAATTTTAATAAGTATTTTTGCAGGCAATAGGATAAATATTTGGAAAACTTGTACTTTATACAGCTATAAGACAAACATATGATATTGTGTTCACTGAAAAACATGATTAAAGAATATTTCAAGATACATAAAAAAGACAGTTCAATGAATATAGAAAAGGAATGAAATAGCTAAAATGAGATTTAAGAATTAAGTTCTGAGCAAGTTTTCATTAAAAAGGAAATTGAAATGAATGAGCGGCGAAATGAGGAGCCTTCTAAGAATCTAAGAAAAATAAAACACAAGCGAGTGAAGAATTTTATTGCATAAATAATAAACATTTGTAATTACTTTAAAACAAAAAAACCACTTCAGAAACACAAATACAGGGAGGAATATAAGATATGTTATTGAGCAGGGGCATATGGAGAAAGGAAGTCTGGGCTGATAAAGATCAAGCTATACTCTTTACTGCTCTTGAGGTGAGGGGACTGGGAGAATAGAGCCTAAAAATGAGGTGGACTAAAGTCTCAGGCAATGGTCAACTTTATTCGGAGAATCAGACAGTTTATATTTCGAGGGTTAAGAGGAGTCACATAAGTAAAGTGTACAATCACGGGGACAGTCAGCATGAGGCAAAACCACGTTTTCCCAGAGAGGCAAATAATCAAATAACAATAGACAGCGTAATGAATAATCTGGAGTGAACTCACTGCTAACCTCTATCCCTGGAAAGGGTACCAAAGCCACAGTCCAAGAACAATTCCATATTTTTGAAGAAACTGAGGGCACAATACTCTTGTCTGGTGTTTTGGGAGTTTTCTAACAAATACCCAGAATTCTCATGTGACTTCATTCTTGAACTGTGTTCAATCACTACACTGTGTATCCTCAAGAAATTTTCAAAACTAAAAATGTAAAAAAAAAGCGCACAAAGAAGATTAACAAACCATGAATTATAGATTAGATTTTGTTAAGGAATGAGGAATAAATATAGCAAATGCAATAATCATTGGTACATAATAAATAATATTTACTAATAATATAATAAATTGTTCCTGTCAGGGGGAATTCTTTTTTCAGACTCTGATAGCCACAATATTAAGAGAAATTGCACTTAGCCTAGGCTTACATAGAAATAAATGTAGAATTATTAAAAAAAAAACTTTAGCGCAAACTGCTTCTGTTTTTTGGAAGTAGGTCAATAAAAAGATCTCCATATTTCAGAAGCAGGAAAAACATACTGCATAGCAAGGAACAAAGGAAACATTACTAGTTCTGTGTATATGCATTTATAAGTCTCATCATTTCCTGAGAAATTCAAGTTTCTCATGGGAATTTAGGAGACCAAGGTTCTCAGTGCTCTTGAATACAAGCACATTAAGTGATGCTTCCCTTTACACAGCCATGAAATCATGAACTCAACATTTTAAAGTTAGCCAGATAATGTCTGGAACCGCACCTGAACCAGTGTGAAATAGCATCCAAATTTGTTTTTAGATATCATAAAATATCTCAAATAAATGTTATAATTGATATATTAAATAGGTAAATATTGATTAAAAGAAAAAAATACAAAGTCAATTTCCTCAGACTGAACATTTAAAATACAAAAATGTGCTTTTCAGTGTCTTAACATTATCTTTCCGTGCTGACTTGACTCATTTATAATCCTCAGATGGTGAATAATACGTGGGAAACTACAGCCATACATTTTAAAATTCTAAGTCTTGAAGAAGTCACAAAAAATATCACCAATGACTGTATATCTTTTTCCAAACCAATCGCTAGTCAGGTCTGTGGGATCACAAGTGCCCTCCTGTGGCAAGAAAAAAAATTAAAATTAGAGTGCCAAACTAATGGCACCAGAAGGTGAAAGTCACATTCCAAAAAGAGAAAGACCAAGTCAAATCAATAAAAGATGTCTCTATTTATTGTTCATAATGGCAAAAAATATAAAAAGTTAAAATGAAAAGAAAATAAGCAACAAACATAAAGCATACGCAAAATAACATTTCAAAACTAGCAAACTTTTGAATAAAACCTACCGGCATAATAAAATATTATACTGGTGAAGGTTAAATATGTAAGGAAAACATGACGTTAACACATTTATTAATATAATTTGAAAGATTGCTCAGGGAAAGCGAGAAGTTGGCATAATGACAATAATAATAAGTGAAGTAATAACAAGAATTTTCTGTAACAAATCCTGTGAAAATATGAAGATCAGGAGAAAGCACATGAAATTAAAGAAAATTATATGTTTACACTTAATAGTCTAGCCAATAAGTTTCTTTTTAAATCCTTTTTAGTATACTTTCTGAAGTTGGTTATAAACTGAAACATATAGGTAAAGATTACTTTAAATTTCCAGAGCATAAATTATAGTGGCTAGAATTACATATTAACAATACATTTTAAGTTAATGAATTCAAAATATTTTAAAAATGCAAATATTTTTAAAATCCCCAACCTTTCATGTCTGTTTTTAGGATTTGCTGAGATAAAAGCTAGGAAAATGGACATATTAAGCTAATGAGCCCTGTGATATTTCAATTAATTGAAAGAATTTTTTATATTTAAACTTAATGACCAAGTCAATAAACAGGAACATGAAGAGATTATACTGAATTTAATAAAATTTACCTTAATCAACTTAATTGTGTGCTTTTAAGATCCTAGTTCCAGTTTCATTCTATAGCACATATTCACCACACAAAGTATTTCATCACAGCTCTTCAGACAAGATTTATATCACTAGAGGATACCTACCATACCTACCCAATGACACAGACAATAAAATTTGGCTAAAAGCCTGCACCCAATTTGACTTCATGCTAATTAGATTTTATACTAATTATTAAAATGTAGATGATGGGAATTTTTTTCATCTAAAGTCATCTTCAACTTTAACGTATTTCAATTAATCTTTACTCTTCAATACTAACACTTTTTTTCACCCCTGAGATTCACTGACGTTCCTACATACAATTAGTTTTCCAAACGAACTTGGCAGAGCCTGTTACTAGAGGGCAGTGAAGGCTTGCTCTTGGCCAGGAGATCACCATCACAATTAGCCCTTGCAGTGCCATGTGCTCAGCTGCATGACACAACTTTCAGCTCTGTTTCCTGCCAACCACTGAAGTCTTTCTGCAAAATCAATTTGGTTTTAACATTTGCATTTTAAGCAAAACTCAATCATTTGAATCAGCTCAATTAATAAATATCAACTAGCAAGACAATCACTGAAATTAGGGTAAAAATGGGTTAAAGTGCTCTATTCTTTCCAAAGGATCGCTTCCCACATAAAACTAGCTGCTCAATTTATTTTAAGATTTCCATAAATGATTTCAAACAAGTTAAACAATTACCTCATCAAAGATGTCCTGAACATTTACTATAGAATCAGAAAATGTTTAATATTTAGTTAGCCATTTCAAAGGCTCAGTAGAATTATGGTACTACAATGAATATATGTAAAAAGAACGTTTTAGTTGCCTAGCAATTCTCAAAAAAAAATAGATGAGACGCTTTGTATACTGTTCAGACATTTTCGTTAAACGTATTCCTGCCGTGCAGCATATTAGGCCAGTGAGCCTTGTGAACAGGATTTTAAGAGTCCGGAGATGTGACTGTGTTTAAGATTCCTTTTTCCAGTCACTAGTTCATTGTCGGCAGCAGCTACAGAGCAGCTTGGTGTGTATTCAGAGACCGCCAGGAAGTTAGTTCTGCATGACTGAGTCAGAGCTGCAGCCCAGAGAATGCCGATCGCCGCTTCCTTTAAGCAACTGTGTATTCTTTGTTGAGACAATATCAGACAGTGGAACTACTGCAGAATTATTGTCATGTCATTGTACTTCATGGAGAAACTAAATTACCTGTAAAAGAGTGACCCAGGCCGTACATACTATCTGAAGTTTCAATGAAACCTCCAGGTGCTTTTCTTCACTTCGTGTTGCCTTCCAAGGAGCTTAAAGGCTGTTGGTGCTTTGTTTGGTGTCGGCAAGTCTTCTCAACTACAGGAGGAGAGAAATACTATGTCAGGATTGCAACTGCAAGGAAAATGAATATTTAAACTAGCAATATCTAGAATTCAAATAAGTATATAAAACCAAATCAAATGCTTTTTTTCCATGATTTTCAAAAGAAAAAAAGTATGTTGTAAAGAGTTTCAGTAGTCCCAAATTAAATTAACATTGGTTTCATGTGCTTAACCACTACCGCATTGCTGTCCACAATCCATTCTCATCCCCTATACCCTAAACCATTTTTGATCATTTATTTAAAAAATAATAGAAACTGTTCCTATGTTCAACCCTATATATTAGGTATTATTTTGATTCATGCTCTTGCACATGTTTAAGATTGAGAAAGATAATGTTTCTCATTACCATAACTATATATAATGCATTCAGACATAACCCTGAAAATAGCATCTTAGATATTTTGTATACTTCCTAAAGATAAAATAATGTGTCTATAATTTCAGAATACTTTATTTACATAACTATGCACAGGGACAGATAAACTTAGCTGAATACATAGGTTTAATTAAAACCTAGTAATTTGTGAGTCAGTTCTAGGTGTTTTAGGACCAGATTCCTCTTTTCATTTTTCAGGGTGCACCAAGCACACATATGCATGCAATACTCTTATATGTGTGTGTATACTTGTATGTATCACACATATCGCACAAGTATATACACACATATATGTGCGCATACTCATAGGTCTGTGCTTAGTGCATGTATCATACAAGAATATAAGTATAATTGTACTTGAACATAGTCCTGAAATCCCAACAAAATTTTTAGCTGTCAGTTTCAAACCTGGTAAATTAGTATGAAAGCATAATCAATAAAGTAGCTCCAATTTTCTGTTCAAAAGAAACTTATTAAGTACATATGCTGTGGATGAGACAATTGTTAATTCAGTGATGAGCACAGAAGTTGATGACCTTGTTCGTATTTTGAAAGTTGTTTCCATAACAACATGAACAATATCAATTTATTTGTCAGTTAAAATATTTTTATCTGAAAAGACATGACAAACAAAGCAATTCACAAAAATGCTAGCAGCCTAGAGTACACTATCATAATTTCTTCATCCTGATCAAATTCATAAGAAATGATGAGCTTCCTAATGCAGGAAAATTAGATGTATACTTCTAAGATCCAGTAGCCTTTCACCACACTGTCATGTTTAACTATTTAAATTTTCTGGAGCTAAAAACACTAAAGTGGCATAAGTTACTCAGTTATACTCCCTCTTGTAAATTCTTAGTACACAACTGTCTGATGTGGGAGGTCCTTCTGTCTATGTGTTGCTTTTATTGGTTAATGAATAAAGAAACAGCCTTTGGCCTGTTGATAGGGCAGAGCTTAGGTAGGTGGGGGGACTAAACTGAATGCTGGGAAGAAGAAGGGAGAAGTCAGAGAGAAGCCATGTAGTCCGCACCAGAGACAGACACTGGGAACTTTACCCAGTAAGCCACAGCTACATGGCGATGCACAGATGAATGGAGAAGGATTAAATTAAGATGTAAGAGTTAGTAAGTAAGGAGCTAGAGCTAATGTGTCAAACAGTGTTTTAAATAATACAGCTTCTGTGTGATTATTTCTGGGCTAAGCAGCTGGAAACTTACTAGCAGCCCTATTACAACAATTGTCTGTGCTCATGGAAGTCTTGGCACTTAGCCTCTAAGCTGTAAATTCATGTGAGTTTTCATTCATTTTCCTACTTTGTCTTTGTTAAGTAAAATAATGCTCCTGTGATAGGCTTGTAACCCTTGAAGGAATTGCTGTAAGTCTGGTTCAAAACTGTAGGAAAATACAGATCACATTTTATCTGTTATCTCTTGATGGTTGTAAGTGACACAAATTTCCTCATTAAGAATTAACAGGCCTTAAGCTATTCTCGAGTTTTCACTCAGAGAAAGATAAGACTGGGAACATAGCCCAGTGGTAGAGTGCTTATCTTGCATGTGTGAATTTAATCCCTATACCAGGCAAAAACAATAACAACAAATGTTTAAAAACTACAATATAAGAAAATAAGGCCAATAAAATAAATCAGTTGGTAAATGCCTTAAAACCAAGCCTAGTGACCCAAGTTGAAGTCCCAGAACCCACAGTAGAAGTATATCTCTTGTGGTTCCTGCAAGTTGTCCCCTGACTTCCACACAGGTATGATGGCATGCAGTTACCCACAAAGAAAATAAAAAATGCATTTAAAAAAACATTTAAAAGAAAGTAAAAGTTTTGAAATATTGCAAAGTAATAAAAAATAACTTTCTAGCCAAATGAATACTTTGACCAAAAAATTGCTCAAACCTGAATGCTGGATGGTCAAGAACAAATAAATGAATCTTTTATTTCTATGATTAATCACACAGATTATTGTAGCCATGATTGCATATAAAACACAAGAAATCATACTGACTAAACACTATAGAAATTGTTCCATGTGTCTAAACACCTTCGAGTGCATCAGCAAAGTAGTAGCTTACTGTCTCTTCACTTAAGATAGCTATAAAATCAGGAAAGGTAAGCACTACTCTGAGTCACACCACACACTCAGGCTTCATAAGCTACTATGCTCTGAATTATACAAAGACTTCAAGTCAGAGTTTTGCCTTTATTGTCTTTTTGTTGCCCTGGAAACATGGAATAATCCATCATGAAACAATTGTCATATATTTTATTACCAAATATTTGACCTGTGAGTGGTTTGAGAAGTTATTTTGTGAGCTGTTAACAGAAAAGAAAATATGTAAGGTAAATTACACAATGCATATTTCTTCCACGTCCAGGGAAGATTGGAGGTTTTCTCTGAAGCTCCTCAACTTGGTTACTATAATTTAATGACATGTTCTCCACCAACTGCATTATTTCTAATTTTCTCAAATATTGATATTTTGTTTTTAACTATTTTCTAAAGACTACATAAGGTGTTATTTGTGATCCAAATAAAATTCTACTATCTCACAAAGTAAATTAGCAAAAAACAAAAAATGTGTCTATCTAAAAACCAGAGTAACAAAGAACAAACAAATTCTATATTTAATGGGCCTGTAAGATCCAAAATGAGACCACAAGGCACAAAGCATATTTGTTCCTAAAGTCATTTTTATTTTTCTTCCACATACTAACTTTCACAGAACTAAAAATTGCTGTGACATTGACTAGTTAGAATAAGTGATTTTTAGAAGATCAGCAGGTAACAAAAAAAGAGCCAAGTGATGAAGCCTTATAGTAGAAGAGGAAAAAAGAAAACATAAAATTTGGTAGTGGTGTTGTGAAGCAGTGAAGAAAATGACCAGAGAATGAGTGAAAGAGAATGATTTAGGACTTTAGAAATGCATAAATTAATAGCAGAAGCATCCAGGTTGTTTATTAGTGTCCCTCAAAAGTGGGAAGGAATCATGAGAATTTAAGTTGTTTGAGGAACGTTTGTATAAAGTTTACATTTACTATCTGCTAATTATAGCACCATTGAGAGAATAAGTAATTGAAATTTTCAGAAAGAAATATGTTGAAAATCAGCTACACTATAGTAATAACATTTTATTATGTATAATAGTTGGAAACAATGTGTTTTTAGCAGAGTAATATAGATTGGAATCTTGCTATTTATTTAATTCTTCTGAACCTAGATTTCTCATATTAAAATTGAAATAATGGTGTTTACTTTGTAATGATGTTGTAGACTAAATGCTGAGAAAATTGCAGCACAGAAGAAAATTGGCACTTGACTATAACTATTTTACAACTTTGTCAATAACTTTTCTTGTGCTAAAATTTTCTCTATCAAAACATAGATTCTGACTCATAGAGATCTGCCCTGGTAATTTTGTGGGCAATCACCAATAATGGACCTGCACAGGAACAGTAAGGTAGGGAAAAAGAGTGGGGTCAAGTAGAACTCAGCCATTTTCAAACATTAGAAAACCATTCACTATTACAGGACCAAATATACAGAACCATATAGGATAATGTGGGGTTAGACAGCAATGGCAAGAAGGAGGATTAAGAAGAAGCTGAGCAAAATGCTGCTAAAAATGTGAGAAACCACAGTCAAATTGTAAAAAGATGAAATCAAGTGATATGGTATCTCTAGCATTTATTATTATTATTGTTGTTGTTGTTGTTTTAAATATTTATTTATTGATTATGTATACAATATTCTGTCTGTGTGTATGTCTGCAGGCCAGAAAAGGGCAC
>LOJH01012835.1:0-25287 GCA_001685095.1 Ellobius talpinus | reverse complement strand
TTTTATAACTTACGGAGATCTCTGTGATTTTCTTTGGGGCTTGCCAGCTGTGGGAACCTGGCAGGATAGAAATCCCCAACAAGCAGGCCCTGTTCATTGTTACAAGACTAGGCAAAGGCAGAAATGGAAAGGAGATGGAAAAGAATATAACTCACCACATTGTAAGTAGTGAGCTGTTGATAAATAACCAGTATCATTTCTTTCTTGAGACATCTTACTATGTAGCTCTAGCTGGTTTCAAACTCGTGATCCTCTTGCCTCCCCCTCCCCAATGCTGGAGTTACAAATGTGTGCCACCACATCTGACTATCTTTCTCCTCTAATCATCCCTGCTATCCACAGATGTAGTTAATAAGTTGTCTCCTTAATTCTGAGAAAGAAAAAGAGTGAAAAATTTTGGTCAGAGGCTCATAATCCTTTCTTTTGACTCAAAAGCAGCAAGAGGAGAGAAAGCTGGGTATGTGAACCCTCTGGTCATTCTCATGTTATGAAATACAAGAGAGCACTGCTCTGAGGCCTAGCTTCCAGCTCTGCAGGAGCCCCTCCCAGACCATAGCCTACAGCATCTCCCTCCTGGAGGGGCGGCCAGATATGTGATATAAAAACACAGCAGTTTTCCGTTTCATAGCATCACGTGTTCAAATAAATGAAGCTGTTGACTCAGGCTGATTAGATGAGGGGCCTTTCCTAAAAAGCAATCCACATGAGGCTAAGAAAAACAGGATTCTTGGAGGAATTAGGCCTCTAATCCCCAGTTTCCCCAGCCCTGATCCTGTGGAACTGGGGAGGCAGAGCCTCCAGAGCCCTGACAGGAGCAGGCTAAAGACTGCATTCCTCTCCCACTGCTGGCCTCCAGGCTGGCGAATCCTGCCTAGGCTGGAGGACTCTGATCTCAAGGCTTCCGTGAGGCCAGGAACCATGAACTGCAGCCAGAGTTACTGAAGGAACCCCAAATCTTTTCATCACCCCACTGAGCTTTTCTTAGATCCCGGAAGGTGCAAGCTGTAGCCACTCTACTTCATGCTCCTAATGAAAGCTAGCAAAAGATGGAGCTGGATTCACTGGGTGCCTGTCTGCAGCCATGACTCCACATGCCCCACAAGCATGCAAAAGATAGAACAGAAAAGGCAGAAATGGGCATACAGTAAGGTGCCTTGTTAGTGGATAGCCATATCAGGAAAGAACAGCGTTCTGCACACACAGCTCTTATTGCAGCAGGTATGATGTCCTGCACACACATCTCTCATTGCAGCAGGTACAATGTACTGCACACAAAGCTCCCATTGCAGGTACAATGTCCTGCACACACAGGTCTCATTGCAGGTACAATGTCCTGCACACACACACACCTCTCATTGCAGCAGGTACAATGTCCTGGACACATAGCTCTCATTGCAGGTACGATGTCTTGCACACACACACACCTCATTGCAGCAGGTACAATGTCCTGCACACACAGGTCTCATTGCAGGTACGATATCCTGCACACACAGCTCTCATTGCAGGTACAATGTCCTGCACACACAGCTCTCATTGCAGGTACAGTGTCCTGCACACACAGCTCTCATTGCAGGTGCAATGTCCTGCACACACAGCTCTNACAGCTCTCATTGCAGGTATGATGTCCTGCACACACAGCTCTCATTGCAGGTGCGATGTCCTGCACACACAGCTCTCATTGCAGGTACGATGTCCTGCACACACAGCTCTCATTGCAGGTACGATGTCCTGCACACACAGCTCTCATTGCAGGTACGATGTCCTGCACACACAGCTCTCATTGCAGGTGCAATGTCCTGCACACACAGCTCTCATTGCAGGTATGATGTCCTGCACACACAGCTCTCATTGCAGGTGCAATGTCCTGCACACACAGCTCTCATTGCAGGTATGATGTCCTGCACACACAGCTCTTATTGCAGGTACCATGTCCTACACACACAAGCCTTATTCAGATACCTGGGAGCAGGGACTTGGCTCTAATCACATGTATACCAAGGATAATGTTTATCTAATGTTTGCCCCAGCTTTCCAGATGCTAAAAGCAAGGCACGTGAGCAAAAGCATGACAGGCCTGAAGGGAGACCTACTCAAGAGTGGAATCCTCCGGGCATACTGCCCAGCCTCTCTGAGTCTCTAGCTGCCTCGTCTTTACATGGGAAGAGTTGTTGCCTCATGTGAGTTGCTATGAAGACTGGATGGGGAACTACATGGGAAGGACTTGACCCCTTGCTGTGTCCATTGCCCATGATACTTGTAGGGCTAGCCGGGGCCCCACTTGAGCTAGGGAGACTTATCAGCTTCAGAGGTGAGACAGACTGTGGGAAGAGGCCTAGATACTTCCAACTAAAAACAAGTGCAACTGTAATGTTCAAGGAAGACTTCCAGGAGGCACTAAAATTCCAATGGATAGAAAAAGGGATCTGGATAGTGACCACAGAGTCTGAAGACAGGGCCAAGAGGGGAAAAGTATATCATGGTGGGGAGACAGGACAAACAGCTGCATAGCCATCAAGAGAACCAAACAGGGTCCCCGGTACCAAGGCTGAACAAGAAACTGTGCGTCGACCTCCTTCCTCCATTCATAGCCAGTGTGGTCTGAATCCTTGTTCTTTTCTATTCAGTTCCTACTATTTCCAGGGCTGGGTAAGGGCTCCCTATCTTCTGCCCCCATACATACCCAGCCACCCACCTTCCCCAAAGAACCCTCCCAGTGGGAAAATGGCTTAAGAGCCAGAGAGGGCTCAAGCAAGCCACTGATTTCCATATTGGCATTTGTGCAAATAGGAAACCACTCATTTCCATGACTGTGGTGAGAATGGGGTAAGACAAGGTATCTGGGTACCTGATACACACCTCTCAGTGAATTTAGAGCCATTTTTCACAGAAGGGCCATCTCTCCATCTGATGAAACCCTAATTGTCTTCCTCCCTCCTTACACTTGCAGGGACAGACGCCCCGTAGGGACGACCTCTGGCTTAACCAAAGTCCTTTTAGAGATCCTCATACCTGCCATCACACAGCTGGGTGCTATTTCCAGTACCACGGGCTGCACTCTTGGAAGGCATGTCCAGCCATCCATTCTTGGGGAAGAACACGTCACCTTGCCCTGCACATCCTTTGCATGTAGGGTAAGCTAGGCACTCTGCTGGAAGCCACTGCTCAAATACCTTCAGGGGCCCAAAATGAATATGAATATGAATGAGGCCAAGAGGCTTGCTCATGTAATAGAGAATGGTACCACATAAGGCCAACTGGATATCCAAGGTGTGCACCAGTTGGCTTGTTGAGTGACAAAGTAAAGGCACTGCAGAGACAGAAGCCCTGAGTCACTTTCTCAATGGGTCACCACAATCAACTGGCTCCCCTTCTCTGCAGTGCAAGGGCACTGTCATCAGAGACCAGCAAGCCCGTCCAGGCAGCTGGCAAGCTCTGATGAAGATCAAACACATCACCTCTTAGGAGAGCACTTTGAAAGCCCGGGGCTCCACAGAGACCTGGGGGACTGTACTCAGAAGTTCTGACGTTTTCCCAAACCAGCCCCCAAATCTCAGATGATCATGAACAGGTGTATGGCGGCAAGGGGAGCTTAAAAGGCTCCTGCTGCCCTGCTGGGAGCTGCCTCCTATCTCCTTGGGATCTCCCAGGGCCCAGGCTCTGCAAAGGGATGGTAATTGGGTCCCTCTGGAAAACAGCAGAAGCCACTTAGGGCAGCTGGAGGTGGCAGAAATTCTATCCCCTCCAGAGCCCTGACATTCTCACATCAGCAGAGCCTGTGCCTGCAGCCTCCTAAGACCACCTGGCCTCCCTGCCTTCCCTGTTCCCATGGCTCCCTACAGCCTCCCCCCAACACAGTGGCGGGTGAAGGCCAGTGGTTGGAGATGGTGATCTTCCCTCCAAGGTCCCAGTGGCAGCTGCCAAATGACACAATGACCTCTTCAAACCAAAGGTCCAGCATCACCCTCACCTCCTAGGGCAGGAGGACACTGAGCCCCACCTGTGGTCCAGTCTGACCTCAGACAGTGAAGTCAGGTGTCCTGGTCACCAGGACCACAAACTGCGTGTGATCGTGTGTTCACTGGCTTCACATCAAATATAATGCGATTAGTGCCAACGTTCAGGCACCTGCTCTTCCCCCAGTACTTTCCAAGATTGCCCAGAAACTCCAGGAGATGATGTTTTCATTCCTGCCTTTTAGATGGGGAAACTGAAGTGCAGAGACATAAACGGAATCTACTCTTGATCTACTGTAAACTGCATGCTTTTGCTAGCAAAAGAAGCCTCGTGTGCTAGAACTTACACATTTTTTAATTGTTTTAATTTAAAAAAAAAGCCTGCTTGACAAGCTCCAGGTCAGAGAGAGACCCTGTCTCAAAAAAGAAATGGTAGGGGACAGTAGACGGCTCATCAGGTAAAGGCACTCGCTGCACAAGCCTGCCGACTTCCAAAACCCACATAAAGGTGGAAGAGAAGCAACTCCACCGGGCTGTCATCTGCTGGCCGCATGCGCACCAACTTAGCCTTTTAAATAAATGTGTTCCATGCACCGTCCTCATCCCGCCCAATTAGCTCCAGTGCAGCTGTTACAGCTCTCCCCTTAACCCAGCATCAAGAACAGCGAGAAATGTTCATATCAACTTTAGGGTAATACACAAAAACACAGCTCAGAGGTCCAGAAACAGGAAAAGGAGTAAGCTAGGTGCATTGTAGCCAAACGCTGGAGCCCTACATAACAATAAAAACAACTACTGGCTGGCATACACTCAGTATGTCTTAATCATTATTCTTCAAAATCCAGCTGAAGGGAAGAAACCTTGCCTCAGGGAGTGGCTGGTGAGAATCTATTCATGTGACATTCTAGTACAGGAAGTCAGGGAAAGCTAATCCGTGGGAAGATATCAAGAGTGACTCCCTCCAGGATGGTACAGAGACTTGTCTACAAACACAGTGGCACTCCCATGTCACACAGAAATGGGGACATATACTGTGTAAGTATTTGCATTCATCTCAACTCACAGAGTGGCAGAGTTAAGACTGATTCATTTGTGCCTAGAGAACCATTAAACAGACATTAACTCCAGTCAACCATATTCACGATAAACTCTTTAGGAGTACAGTGCCTAAAGTTTACAATGGAATATATCCTGAGGGGCAGAGGGATCGACCTGGGGAGGTGAAGGGTCTCACTCCACAGGCCTGACAACTTACGTTTGAATCCCCAGCAGCCAGCTAGGAAGCTCTATGTGGTGGTGAGCGGCTGTGACATCAACACTCCTGCCTTGAGATGGGAGATGGAAACAGAATGGCCCTGATGCTCACAGGCCAGCTACCTAGGAGTGCTTAACGCATCAGGAGGAACAAGAGAGATCTGACTCAAGCAAGGTGGAAGGAGAGAACCAACTCTCAAAATTATCCCTGACCTCCATATTTTTGCCATGGTGCATGTGAACACGCACACGTGCACACACACACACACACACACACACACACACGGGGTGGGGATAGATTAACAGAAGACTAGGCAAAGAATACATCTATGATAAAGTAAATTTAGCAAAATGGAAAGGCAGGGAGGGGAGCAGAGAAAAATGTAGAGCTCAATAAAAATCAATAAATTTTTTTTAAAAATTAGCAAAATGACGATTGGAGGATTGATGTGTGTTTGATGTGTGGCGGATTGTGTTTGGAGATTCCATGATGAACATCTGGAGCTATCACTGTTTAAGGACTCCCTAAATGCTACCTACATTCAGGGGAGTCGGGAAAGCCTGTGTTCAAATCCTGCTGACAAGGTCATTTCCTCCTTGTGTGATCTGGGATGAGATTTAAGCTTGTGAAGCCTTGGTATCTGAATGCATGGAAGGAAGTTGACATCTCTGTTCAGAGAGCTTGTGGAGAGGAGAGAACAGCACACACAACGGGCTTGCAAGAGTTCAGCGTGACCTGAAATTGTAAAAGAAATAATCTTCCATTATAGACTCACTGAGGAGCTAAACCGATCTCTCAATTGCTCCCTCTTTCTCTCTCTCCCTTTCTCTCTCTCCCTTTCTCTCTCTCTCTCTTTCGTGTGTGTGAAGAAAGACAGAGAGAGAGAAGGTATGTGTGTGTGCGCGCAAGTGCATGAACAGATACGTTCCCCTGTGCGTGAACATGTGGATGCCAGTGGCTGACGTAGTGTGTCCTCCCCTACCACTCCTTACTTTATTCTGAGACATCTTATTTCTCTCATGGGACTTGGAGCTTGCTGTTTCAAAAGGGCTGGCCGGCCAGCATGCCCTCTGGGGTCCACCTATCTCCACACCCCAACCCTAGCGCTGAGGTTACAGACCCCAGTTTTTACACACATGCTACAAATCTGAACTCACATAGACATGCTTGTACAGCAAGCATTTTTACCCACCAAGACATCTCCTTAGCTAAAAATAAAAATAAGATTTATAATATTAAATAATACAATAGGATAAAATTTCACAAAAGAATGTTTGAAAATACCTAGTAAACAGGATTTTGACTGTGCCAATGCAAATGAATGGTAAATGTCTAATGTGGCAAATATGCCAGTTACCTAACACAATTACCTTCTATTCATGATTGCAGTGCCATGGTGTCCCATAAATGTACCTAATTACTATGTGTCAATCAAAAATAAAACACATTTTATTTTGGGGAGCTCTAGTATAGCATGCACAGTGTTACGGATTAAATCTGAACCATTAAAAAGTAATTAATTTACTTAAAAAAAAAACAGGATTGGGTCCAGAGAGTTGGCTCAGTGATTAAGAGCACACATATTGCTCTTACAGAAGACCAAATTTCTGGTTTTTTATTTGTTTTTGGTATGTTTGTTTTTGTTTTGTCTTTCAAGACAGGGTTTCTTTTCTCTGTTTAACAGCCCTGACTGACCTGGAACTGGTTCTGTAGACCAGGCTGGCCTCTAACTCAAAGATCTGCCTGCCTCTGCCTCCTGAGCCACCTATAACTCCAGGTTTCAGAGTTCTGTTTTTAGCTTCTAGGTATGGCAGTTCACAGTCTCCTGTAACTCCTGCTCCAGGAAATCTGACACCCTCTTCTGGCCGCCACAGGCACTGCATGCAAATCCCACCCACCCCTCCCCTGATGAGACCAGAGATAAAGCCCACAGCTTGCTTCTCCAGGTCCCCCAGGAGAAATCAAAGCACTAAGCGGCAAAATTGGGGTTCAGAGCTGAACTTACAATATCCTGTGCACTGATCCAATTCCAAAATATTAGCAAAGAAACAAAGAGGACACCTCAACAAACCAGAATAAAACTGTGTGAGACTAACAGTCCAGACAATACAGCATTCTTTCAGATAAAGAAATCACCAATGAGAGTCTGGAGAGATGGCTCGGGAGATAAGAGCTCTTGCTACTCTTCCAGAGGACCTGAGTTCAATTCCAGCTCCCACATGGTGGTTCACACTGTCTGTAACTTTATTCCCAGGGGATCCAACACGCTCCTGACCTCTGTGGGCACCAGGCACACACATGGTTCATAGACAAACATGAAGACAAAATACTCATACACATAAATAAATGCCAGGAATTTTCATAAATAACCAAATAAAGCTTCTGGAAATTAAAAACCCATGGTCGCCACATTCACTTTGCCAGCACAAAACTAAAGATTAGATGACAGAGATTTGCATCACCCATGCACAAGGACAGCACAGATCCTCGAGCATCCTATTCTTCTGCCTCTGAAGTGGGATCATAGTGAGTATTTATAAATCTCCTATTCAGGTTCCACATTTTATGCTTATACTAGCCTATTTTTTTAAATATGAGATTAAAACTTTGTACACAGGGGCTGGAGAGATGGCTCAGTGGTTAAGGGGACCTGAGTTCAATTCCCAGCACCCACATAGCAGCTCACAACTGTCTGTAACTACAGTTCCAGGGCACCTGACACCCTTACACAGGCAGACACACAGGTAAAACACTAATGCAAATAAAAATAAACAAGTATTTTTAAAATGCTATATGCAGATCTCTCTCTCTCTCTCTCACACACACACACACACACACACACACCACGAGAAGTCAGTCATCAATTGGATATGGTGGCAAATACCCATAATCCCAGCACTCAAGAGGCAGAGGCAGGAGAATCACAAATTTAAGACCAACCTGGACAATACAGCAAAACCCTGTTTCAAAAAAATCATCAATATTAAGATTTGTGAAAGTAGGGTAAATTTGTAGGTCAAATGAAGCTGAAGAGACATGTAAACTAGAAAATAACTGTTGGGATTATCCAAAGGGCTAAACAGCATGCCGGAACAATGGAAAGCAGGGAACACAGTTAAAGGAAGAGAAGCTAGAAATGAAAAGATCCGGTGAATCTGGAGTAAGAAAATGTGAGAACTGGAAAGAGGCCATCGTAAAAGTTCCAGTCATCGTGAGCCTTCGGTAGCAGTGAAAGAGATGAATTTTCATAAGGACAAAACATTTCAATTCCCAAGCAAATTAAATGCAAACACCCTCATGCCTGAACACATCAGAGCAAACATTTAAAAAAATCCTTAAAGCATCAGAGAAGAAACATGTCTCCTAGAAAGGAATGATTAGGCTTCTTGACAGCAACCACAGATGCCAGATGCCAGAAAGTAATGCAAGACTGTGTGTATCCTCTACACGCTGAGGAAAGACCACTGTTCTTTCTGTGTGCTGTGCTCAGCTACATTAACACTGGAGTTTTCAGTCAAAAGTTTACGACTCACAAACCTTAGTGGAAGCCCACACTGCTGGAAGAAGACATCGGATTTAGAAGAGAGGGAGGGAGAGAGGAGCAAAGAGCATGCAGACATGAGACTAACCCAAGGAAGCAGTAACTGTGAAAAGGCACCCACAGCAGCTACGCAGACTCAGCATGTACCCACTGGACAAACACTCACTGTTTGGTCACTTTGGATGCTAGGCGCCTCCTCTGAGACACGGTTCTCCATGTGTTTGGGGCATGCAGCTCAGAACCCCTTCTGCTTAGTATGGCTGTCACATCATATTGAGTTCTTCATTTCTGGAATACTTCACTATTTCTGGTCTAATGAGAATATCCCTTCCTAGTTTAAGGACAATTCCACACTATCTTTTTTTCATTCTTAACATCTTTAGTTGGTAAGGGAGGAGAATCCTAGTTCTGCATACTATTTAGAAACTCCACAGAGTAATATTTTTATTCAGCTGGGAAATTTTATTTATATTCCTTTGATGGTGCTTCAAGAATAATGAGTGGGGGCAAGATGGCCGAGAAGGTAAAGGTGCCTGCCGCGAAGACTGGTGGGCAATGTGAATTGGATCTCCAGGATCCAATTCACTTCACTTTGTGGAAGGAGAGGACCAGCTCCCAAAAGTTGCCCTCTGACCTCCACACACACACACACACACACACACATACATATAAACATACATCATACACACGTACATCATGTACACACATATATACATGCACACGCCTGCACATGAGCACACAAAATAAATAAATGTTATCTTTTCAAAAAGAACCATTCTTGTCTGCCAAATTCTTAGGTGGTGACATTGGCTGAAGGTTAAGGGTCCGGCAACACAAACAAAGCCTGGAAAGCCACACAGCATGACTTCCACTGTAGCACATTGCTCCAGGCAGCCACAAGCCCACCAAGATTCAAGGAAGAGGACAGACACCCCACCTCGAAGAGAAGAATGCCCAGGATTGGGAAGCCACGGTTTTAAACAGTCGCCCGGATTTGTAGTCCACCTGAAATTAGGTGGGAGATAAGGTGTAAGATCTATTACTGCTGCATACACAGTGTTCTGTCCACCGTCCATCTTGACATCACAGAAAAGGACTGTGTGCTCAGACTGTTGCAAACGTCTAAGGTCTGACACTAATGAATGGCCACGTTCAAATCAAGGGCAGTGACACTGGAAGATGCGTGACACTTGGCTGTTGCTCTTTGTAGTGCTGACTGGCCTTGAACTCATGTTCTTCATGCAGCAGCCTCTGCTGTGCTGGGGTTATAGGTTTGTGCCATCATACCGAGGAAGGCCACCCTTTTACTCTGCTTTCAAACAGAAATAACTGGCTTTAGTCACACTCATTGGATCAGCCTGTGAGGATATAAGTTTAGAGTCAGCCATCAAGAGAGGGAGGTGGTACCCAGGAGCAAGGAGCGGGCTTCCTGTGTAAACAGGAGGTTCATGGGAAGCAGGACTGTGGTGCAGGGACAATGGGCAGTGAGCAGGCAGGGCTTCCAGTCTCCGGTGGGTGATGAGGACTGTAAGGGACCAGGCAGGAACATCTGGGGCCCAGTTCTCTGCTGCCTGGCCCTGGAGAGGAACTGGCCTGCTCCTGGCTTTCCCAGGAGGAAGTTCCCCACTGATTCTCGGGAAGCCCTTCCCATCCCAGGCCTCCCTGTGCCTCAGCTTTCTTCTTCAGTAGCCTGTTGTCTTTTGGGCTAATCTGGGAGACAGGCCTCTTGTGAAGTCCCTGTGGCCTGGGGGGTGGGGGTGGGCAAGGCAGGTCAGGCCCAGATGCCATTCAGCCCCTGCTGAATGTTCACTAAAGAAACACACATACACACACACACACACACACACACGAGGCAGAGAGAGAGAGAGAGAGAGAGAGAGAGAGAGAGAGAGAACATGCAAGAAGACCCAATTGTAATCCCAGCCCAATTCTGAAAAGTTTTGTGATTAAGGCAAGGCACTTATCTTCCCAGAGTCACCATTTCCTCATTTGTAAAGTCAGGAAAACCATGTCTATCCTTGCTTGAGGATAAAACAAGCTAACATATGTAAAGTGACAGGCCCCAAGCATTGTATGAACGGAACCATGAATACACAGAACATAAGAACCTAATGCTGAACCACATCTAAGAGGGGTTCTGGGTGGGTGGTTTCCCTGAAACCCAGGAAGAAGGAATGTTTGTGTGCACAACTATGTGTGCATTCTTGGTGTGTGCATGCATACTCATATGCACAGCACATACTGCAGGACATACAGCATCCTCAATATGTTTCCAAGTTGGTACGTACCTTTATGATCACGGATGCTGAGAACACTAGGTCACACAAGCAGTGCAATTTGGAAGAAGCATGTTTAGAATCTTTTCAGGAGGTCATTCAAATTGCAGAATTGGAAATTCTGTCCTAATATCAAGCCAAAAGTTATGGGAGAGTGTGTTTTTATTGTGTATGGGTGTTTTACCAGCCTGTTTGCCTATGCACCACCACGTGTGTGCCTATCACCTTTAGAGTCCAGAAGAGGACAGACAAAGGAACCCTTGAAACTGGGTTGAAGACAGTTGTAAGCCATCAAGCAGGTGCTGTGGTCCTCCAGAAAAGCAGCCAGTGCTCTTAACCCCTGAGCCATCTCTCCCTTCTCAACCATCCCCTCTTTTGAACAGGGTCTCACTATGTACTTCTGGCTGATCTGCTACTCTCTTATGTGGACCATTCTGGCCTCAAATTCACAACAATCCACCTGCCTCTGCTCCAAGTGTGGAGATTAAAGTAGTAAGCCACCATGGCTGGCTTGTAGAATCATTTCTTATGTAACTGGAATCACCAACTCAAACAACAATTTTAAAGACCAACTCATCTAACAAAATACCATCCAAGAACAGACTAATCTGATGCTTACATGATGGGGATGAAAAACATTTTTAAATTATCTTTACAGCGTGTATGTGGTTGATTTGCCTGCATGTATGTCTGGGTGCCACATCTCTCTGTGCCTGCTGCCTGCAGAGCCCAGAAGAGAACATCAAGTCCCCTGGACCTGTAGATAGACAGTTAGGAGTCACTGTGCGGGTACTGGAAATCCAACCCTGTCCTCCGGAAGAGCTACAAGTGCTCCTGACCACTGAGCTTCCCTCCAGCCCTGGGAAAACATCCATGAAGTCTCTATTTCCCGTAGTTAAAGCTGTGTTTCTTTAAGAGGATAAAACTTCCCTCGTACAGTAAAAACACTCCTTTATAATACAGTAGCCTCCAGTCTGAGTTCATGGATTCTGGCAAGCACACCTGGGAGGTCAGAATTGAGGCAGCCCGTGTAGTCGCTCATGTGCTACAGGCAAGTCCTGCCAGAAGCACCTGAATTATGTGTTTGGTATTTTTTTAACTTTTTTTTTAACCTTGACTTTCAGGAAGTTTTTAGTATTGCCAATTTTTTCCTAGGCTTGACAGTCTGTTATGGCAACCCACAGTTGAAGATGTTGGGCCTTGAAACCCTGTCCCATAACAAGTTAAACCAGGAAGTCCCAACTACCTTTAATGACTGTGCACAAGCCTCTACGGGGTCTTCAGCTGGTCCTTAAGATTGTCCCTACCTGGGTAGAGCTGCCCTGGGCCCTCCTGGCCTGCAGGCCTGCCTGTACTCCTGTGCCACATCCTGGATGAGGCAAAGTGGCGGGCACTCCAAAGTGAGGCAGCTCCCACTCCAGGAGCCCAGCTGCTGGCCAAGAGAGATGCCTGCATGCATTACTGCACCAGCAGGCTTGGCACACAGAGAGGTGGTGCCCTTGTCCTCGGTCCTCCACCCAAGAGCCTAGCACTCAGTCTCAGAGCACCCTCCCCCTTTCCATTCTGCTGCTTCCTTGTGTGAACACCACGAGGACACTAATGAGAGCCACAAATGCTGTACCAGATTCCCTCAGTTTCTACCTCTCATCCACCTATAATTAAAATAAGAATGGCTCAGACTACAGAGATGGTTCCATGGTTAAGAGCACTGACTTCTCTTTCAGAGGACCCAGGTTCGATTCCCAGCACCCACATGCCAGCTCACAGCTGTCTGTTATTCCAATCTCAGGGGATCTGAAGCTCTCTTCTGGCCTCCTCAGGAACCTAGCATGCACACTGTACAAAACACAGGCAAAACATAAATACACATAAAAAAACCTCTAAATATGGAGTTATAAAAATTTATTCAATAAACATTTTCTGTCAGATACTGTACATCAAGTACCTAAAAATATAAGTAGTTGGGTGATGGCGGCACATGCCTTTAATCCCAGCACTCCAGAGGCAGAAGCAAGCAGATCTCTGTGAGTTCAAGGCCAGCCTAGTCTACAAAGCTAGTTCCAAGACAGCCAAAGCTACACAAAGAAACTCTATTTCTAAAAACCAAAAAATAAAAATAAAAAAATAAAACAATAAAAGAATGTAAGTATAGGGCTGGAGAGATGGTGCACCCACTAAGAGCTCTGGGTGTTCTTGCTGAGGACTCTGCTTTGGTTCCCAGTACCCTAAAGGTGGCTCACAAACATTCATAGGCACACAGAAGCTATACATACATATATACATGCAGGCAAAGTTATACATATAAATGAGTCTTATAAAAGAATATAAAGATGAGTAAGAGGCGAGGTGTGACAGGAGTCTGCAATCCCAGCTTCTGTAAAGTGAGGCAGGAAGGTCCCTGGAATGCAAAAGTTTCAGGACAGTATGAGCAACACAGCAAGGAAAGGCAGTAACAGGGATGCAGAGATGGGAGAAAGCTGGCCAGCCCTGCCCTCTGGGAGTCCCCAAGCTACTGGAAGGAGACAGGCAAATTAACAAGTAAATGGCAGCATAGAATAGCAACTGCTCAGGCAGGAGTAAGCATAGGCAAGGCGCCTAGGAGCCCAAAGAGGGCCCAGTTGGCTGCCATTCAAAAATGGGCCTATGAAGCCTCCAAGAGGTTGCAAGACTGAGCATGGGTGGGAAGCTGGCTGGTCAGATGGCGCAGCAGGTAAAGGGATTTTGCCAGGCAAGCCTGGCAAACTGTTTGATGCCTGGAACCCACATAAGAATGCAAGGAGAAGCCGGGCGGTGGTGGCACATGCTTTTAATCTCAGCACTCAGGAGGCAGAGGCAAGTAGATCTCTGTGAGTTCAAGACCAAGTCTGGTCTACAAGAGCAAGTTCCAGGACAGGCTCCAAAGCTACAAAAAAAAAAGGCAAGGAGAAACCAACTCCATAAGGTGTCATTCGACCTCCACACATGCTCAATGGCACATGTGCCCACACATGCATCATGCTCACACATGTGCTAATAATGCTTTTTTAAAAAATTGAACATGTGGAAAGACTCGAAAGACCCTGAGAGCAATTCAGCTTTGTCATGTCCATGGAGAGCAGCCAGAAGAATGCACATCTATTTCCAGGCAACAGGAGGTAGACAGGCAGAACAGCCAGAATGTAGATATCCTGAGACAGCCAAGAGGCCACACCCACCCATCCTCCTGACACATGGGCACCTTGTTCAACCGTACTGAACATGTGGGTATCATGGGCACAATGACAATGCTTACACCTCCCAGAGCACACAGTACCTACGTTGGCACATGTTGGTGTGTGGTTGCTAGAACCCCTGGACTTGGATGCTAGCACCTGCAAGACGCTGGGGGTGACAAAAGCTCTGCCGTGTTCTGATCCTTACCTGTGAGACCATCTCAGATGGCCCAGTCTCAAGTGCCCCCCTTTTTTTTAATCTCCCTGTCTACAGCCCTAGAATATAGGCTTGAAGAGCTGCAGGGGGCAGGGCCCTGTGCCCTGGAACCCTGCTGGGCAGCTGTCCCTTAAAGGCCATGAAGCACATTTTGGCAAAGAAACCAGCAATGTGATGGGAAGTTGGCATGTTTAATATTCTTTTTCTTTCCTTTTTTTTTCTTGGGCAGAAGACTATGCTGAACCTTTCAGAACCCATGAAATCAGCAATTTCCCAAGTGACTTCTTGAAATCCCATTGTCATTGTTATAAACACACGAAACACTCCCCAAATGGTGGTTATTGGGTTGGTTTTTTTTTTTCCTTTTTTCTTTTTTAAGTTTCTCTCTATGAAATGACTTAGTTAATTCCTGGAGAACGATAAAATTAAATTACCACTGTTTTTTGCAATCGCTAATGAATAATGTCTCTAGGCAGTGATCATCAGTGTTTGTTAAAATATAATAGAAAAATAATTCAGACGCTGGTGCTGTCTGTCCCTTCCCCTGTGGAACTTCACACGATGCAGGACTGTTCATAATCTCTCGGTTAATGTGAGTGAGCCTCTGGCCCTGATATGTTGGCCTTCTATCACTGTACATGTAGGTATTCCAGCGAATACCCTAGACAAATCACCTTTAAAGGAGGCAGGGTTTATCTGAAGGTTTGCACCCATGGTCTTTAGAGCCCTGTTGCTGTGGGAGTATAGTAGCACAGTGTCTTGTGGCAGGGGTTTACGGTAGAGAAGGTCTCAACCTCTGGAAAGGGACCAGGTCTGAAGGTCTCAACCTCTGGAAAGGGACCGGGTCTGACATCCCCTTTGCACTGTGAGACTTATTTTCTGTTGCTGTCATAAAATACCATGACCAAAAGCAAGTTAAGGAAGAGCTTATTTTGGCTTTCAGCTCATGACTCCAGAGGGATAGAATCCATCATGGTAGCAAGATCAAAAAGCATCCACACACAGGAAGGATGGGGTGGGGGGAGAAGGAGAGACAGAGGGGGAGAGGGAGAGGAAGGCGGGGAGAGAGAGGGAGGGGGAAGGAGGAGAGGAAGAGAGAAAGAACAGGAAATGGGACAAGATTATAAGCCATCAAAGCCTAGCCCCCATTGATGAGGAACTTCCTCCAGCAAGTCTCTGCCTCCTAAATGTTCCATAACCTCCTAAAGGGGAGGGTGTTTGAACCAAGTATTCACATACATGAGCTTATGCAAGACATTTCTCAGGCAACACCCAATCTTCCCCACTCTGATCTAGTTTTCCTCCATTAAGGCATTTCCTCCTACTAAAAGTTGTACCATCACCCAGTAGGACCACAGGCTGGGCCTTTGGGGAGATGCTTCTGGAGTTTGGGAGATCCACACTGTAGCATCTACCAATGTACAGGAAGTACCAAGATCAGAGGAGATGCCACAGGGTACAACCAGCAAGAGCCCGTTGTGCTGAACTACAGAGTAATTGGCCACTACCTTTAACAGATATATTGCAAGAAGAAAAGGGGGCTATAGCGAGGGCTTGGTTGGTGGAGTGTTGCTGTGCAAGCATAAGAACCTTAGTTTGACTTTCAGAATCTATATTTTAAAAGCTGGGCACAGTGGTACATGTTTGTAATTCACTGATGGGGAGGCAGAGACCAGTGATTCCCTGGGACTCACTAGCCAGCCAGCCTAGACTAATTGGTATGTCCCAGGTCCCAGTGAGTTACCATGTCTCTAAACACAAAGTAAATAGTTCTTAAAGATCACCACCCAAGACTGACCTCCAGCCTACACACACACACACACACACACACACACACACACACACACAGAGTTGGTTTTTTAAAAAAAGAGGAAGAGATGAGTGTTTTCAACAGCTAAAAAGATGAGACAGAAACAAAGTGCAATGTATAGCCCTTGTTTGAATTCATTAACTCAAATCAGCTATAAAATTGCTTGACTGAACTGAGCTAATATGAACATTGGATAGGTATGCACTATACCAAAACAGCCACTCTCGGCTTTTTAGATGCAATCATGGTGTGATAGTTGTTTTCTTAAGTGCTTATAATTTGGAACTATAACTTGAAATTCTTGAAAATGGAGTAATAGATGTATCTGTGGTGTGGGAGGTCCTTCTGTCTATGTGTTGCTTTTATTGGTTAATAAAGAAAACCGCCTTGGGCCTGCACAGAGCAGAGCAGAGCAGAGCAGAGCTAGGTGAGGAAAACTAAACTGAACGCTGGGAGAAAGGAGGCAGAGGCAGAGAGAAACCATGGAGCCGCCAGAGACAGACCCACTGAAACATTGCTGGTAAGCTACGACCTCGTGGTGATGCACAGATCAATGGAGATGGGTTAAATTAATATGTAAGAGTTAGCCAATAAGAAGNGATTTAAATAATATAGTTTCTGTGTGATTATTTCGGGGCTGAGCAGCCGGGAACAAGCGGCCTGCTGCAACATATCTGTGGTTGGATCCAAGTAGCGTCCTGCAAAACAGACATAACACGGTGATACGCAACCATAATCCCAGCATTTCGGAGGCTGAGACAGGAGGATCAGGAGTTTAAGGCCAGCCTCTGCTACATAATGAGTTCCAGGCCCGCTGTGCTACAAAGTGTGGCCCTGGAGAAACAAAGAGAAACACAGGCAGAACATAGCCACACTAATAGTAATCATTATTTGCACCAGGCTTTCTTTTGGGCCATCAATCAGCTCCCAAATCAAGACATGAAGAACCTCTGATTAGTTATGAATGCTTGGCCTTAGCTTGTGCTCACTTTTTGGGTAGCTTTTTTCTTTCTTTAACTTAAATTAACCTGTTTACCTTCATCTATGTTTTGCCTCGGGGTGTTTTACCTTTTCTTTCTGTTTGTTCTACTCCACATCAGCTGGCTGACTGCTGGCCCCAGGTGGCTCCCTCTCTCCCTTGTTCTCTCCTCTCTTCTTCCCCCTCGGCTCTCTTGGGCCTAGAGTTCTCCTCCTGTTCATTCTCTCTGCCCACCAGTCCCACCTATCCCTCTCCTGCCTCACTATTGGCCATTCAGCTTTTTATTAGACCAATCAGGTGCCTTAAGCAGGCAAGGGGGAAACAGCAACACATCTTTACATAATTAAACAAATGCAGCACAAACAAATGTAACATGTGTTTATATTGTTAACAAAGGCAACAGACACAAAAGAAACACACCTTCACATAGTTTAAGTAATATCGTGCAGCATAAACAAATCTGACACATATTTACACAGTTAAATATACCACAACAATTATCGATGCTGTTGGTGTATTCTTAATATAATATGCTTATCTTGTGAATAATAATTGCTGATATTTTTTCTATGCTTCCTCCATGCCAGGCTCTATACTAAATGTTTACAAACAGCACCTCAATTTGTCTACTTGGGAGCCCCACTGGATGCTACCATCACCATTTGCAATTGAGAGAAGCGAGTCTCAAAGCCACCGGGCAAATACATCGCAGAGCCAGCTTGTCGCTGATATGGCTGAAACCCAAGCTCACACTTTCTCCCACTGTTCCATCTTGTCTGCTGGCTCTGACAAGATGGAGGGAGGCTCTGCTTGCTGGTAACCTGGCAACTTGCAGATGCCTGTCACCTTTGACCCAGCACTCCCACCTTTGGCAAACTGCAACCCATGCATAGTAGCAGCCATGTATAAGAAAGCCCAAAGCAGAGCTATGGGTAGCAGTAAAGACTAGGAAATGATCCAATGCCTCTCAACAGGAACATGGTTAAATAAACCACAGCGTGTTCGTACAATGGAATGGTGCCACACAGGGGTAATGAACAGCGCTTGTCTTTGTGTATTGACCAGGAACTTTTTCACAAACATCTGGTTGAATCAAAAAAGCAAGCACGTGTCTTTCAGAACAGCCAGACGCCAGTTAAAGAAAGCTACAAAAACCCAGAACTTAATTTATTGCCTAGGAGCACATACACATGTCACACACATGTCATAACAGGTACAGGAATATTAAACACCAAATTTACCAGGATGTTCACTCCAGGAGAGAAACACACAGAAAGGAACCAAAGAAAGATGCAGATGAGTCAGTCCTTGACTAATCTATAAGATTTCTATATTGAGGGGCTGGAGACATGGCTCAGCACTGACTGCTCTTCCAGAGGATATGAGTTCAATTTGCAGCACACACATAGCAGCTAACAACTGTCTGTAACTTCAAAATCTGACACCCTCACACAGACATACATGCAGGCAAAACACGAATGCACATAAAATAAAAATAAATTAAAAACAAAAAGGTTTTCTATCTTGAAAAGAAATGATGTAGTGGGTTGTAGTAGCCCACACCTTCAATCCCAGCACTTGTGAGGTTAGCCTGGGCTACTTGGTGAACCCCTCTCTGGCCCCTAAAGTGTATACTGAAGGGAGGAAGAAACAGGGATCTAATTCACTGTTGGTGGGAGCCCATATGGTTCTTCCTAGAAAGATGGATTTGCACAACCAACCAAACTTACAAATGTGCCATTTGACCCCATCTGCTAGAAATTTTGCTTTCAAATATATGGATGTCTACAAGTACACAGATTGTACACTAAACTATTGCTTGTGAAAACAAAGGCTTGGAAACAGCCTAGATGCCACTGAATTAATTAAATTTTTTGTCACTATGATAAAATATCTGACAGAAGAGGCTGGAGAGATGGCTCCACAGGCAAGATGATTTATTGTTCCTCCAGGGGACCCACATTCAGTTCCAACACCCACACTGGGCAGTTCACAACTGCCTGTAACTCCAGCCCCAGGGCCTCCAACACCCTCTTCTGGAATCCCCAGGCACCCTCACACACTTGGCATTCACTACACACACACACACACACACACACACACACACNGAGAGAGAGAGAGAGAGAGAGAGAGAGAGAGAGAGAGGAGAGAGAGAGAGATGCTAATAGTGTTTCCTAGGTAATTCTAAATCCAATCACGGTGACCGTGAAGATGAACCAGCTCAGGCCAGGCACTTAGTTTTATTTTTTTAAAAAAAATGCAGTAAGATGGCGTGCCATGATGCATATCTGAAACTGAAGAAATGAATGTCTAAAGGAAGAATATCTCAAGTTCCAGGGCAGCCTGAGCTAAAAGAAAGACCCTGCAAGGGGGGAGGGTGATGATACACAAAGATTTCTAAGGTGCAGAATGAGGGGCACTAGTTGCTACCATGTACAGAAAGTGGCAGTGTGCGGGAGAAAATGGTTTATGCTTGTATATGCATAAAATACGTGATAAAGCCAGGGTTCTGACCACCTGTGAGAGGGGCAGCTTGGTAACAGAGACTTTGTTCTGCAAGCCGTCTTATTTTATTTTGGTTTGGGTGAACATACTGCTACTCAAAAACTGATAAAAATGCAAAACTCTAAAGCAAGACAAGATCCCTTAACTTCCCAGGCTGATATTGCTGATAATTAAAAGGGGCCCTTGTCATCTGCTCCACTGTAGTGTCTTCCAGCCTGTCAGTAGTATGCACAGGTAACAGAGCCAGCATGCCCAGCGTGGTGGCATATACCTTTAGTACCAGCACTCAACAGTCAGAGGCAGGCAGATCTCAGTCAGAGACCAACCCGGACAAAGAGTTCCAGGCCTGCCAGGACTACACAATGAGACCCTGTCTTAAAGCAAAATGACAGAGCCAAACATAAGGACCCTCATTCTGCCTGTGCCAGGTACCTCTGTGGGCTAACGCAGACCCTGCGTGTTTCTGAACTTGAGTTTCCATCTTCCATACAACAGGAACTTTTCTGTCTCAGACATGTTACTGATCCTTCACTCCACCAAGCAAAATGCCAAAGTCAAAAAGTACCGGGGACAGGGCACACCAGGATCCTCAATTATCCACTCCCAGAGACCCCAAATTCAGACTATTACCTCCCCAACAAAAGCCTGCTTGTACCACCACAGCAGTCTGCCAGTAATTACTCCCAATCACAAACCCAGAGCCCAGCAAGGCCTCAATTACTCTGCAAAGGGGCCTAAGGAAGGGTGGGCTACCAGAGTGTAAAGCCCACATATGACCTCTGCGGTGACCTGGTAACAAGGGGTCCTGAGCAAAGGACTGTTGGTTGTCTGTCACACACACACACCCCAAGACCCTCTCCAGAAATCCATTTTCTGTTCTCTCACTGTTTGCAAATTCTCCCCAGCTCCCACTTTTCCAGGTTAAGGTGCAGCATCTTCAAGCCATCACCTGGCTCTACAGCACGTGACCATCCCTGGACAAACACTGTGGAGAGATGCCCAGGCCGGGCCTCGAGAGGGAATCTGGAATCTTTGTGGTATCCAGAAACAAAGCGGCCCTGGCCTACTCTGCAAATGTCCCGAGAATACCATTAGGTCTCCAAACCCACAGTCTGGCGGGTTTTCACAAAATGGAATCCCCATCACGTGGAGCAAAGGGCTGGGAAGCCATGATATGGAAGGGCTTGCTGGTGTGTAAAGAGGCTTGGTTGGAGTCTAAAAGTCAATTTAACACGCTTCTACTAAAACGTGTAGGATCTGACCTAGTATGTGCAACAGGTGAGCTCAGAGGAGTGGCGGGGCAGAAAGGATTTGGAGTTGGTGAAGAGAGATGGACAGAGATCAACGTGATTGTGTCAGAGTGATGTGGATGCCTGAGGTCTGGGTGTGAAGCTGAAAGTCGGTAACTGTTGCCTATGGAGTTGGGTAAGGAGGGCTAAGCCCCACCGAAGCCCCCTTTTCAAGAGTCGGCTTGCGCAGAAGAGGGCTTCAGCCTCCTGGGTTCTTCTCTCCTGGCGAGGGAACGGGAAACTGGAACTGTTAAACGACCCATAAAAAAGGGAACCTGAGGGACAAGCAGCCGGCTCGGTTCCCCGCACAGCGGGCAGCAGTGCCTTCTGCGACCGCTGCCGGAAGCCCCAGCCCGGGAGAAAAAGTCTTCATCAGGGACCAGTGACTTGCTCAAGTCTGCCGGTCTAGCTCCGGGCCGGCTTGCTGAGAGTTTGCTGCGTCCGCGACTTCCTAGCTCGGCATTTGCAGGAATTTCTCTAGCAGCACAAGGAGCTGGAGACGCTGATGGCTCCTGGAAACCCCGGCCAGAGAAACACGGAGCTCTGCCTGGCTCAGGACCGTGGCCGCTGGAGGTGGGCGCAGGCCGGAGGTCACTAAGCAGACGCCCAGCTTTGTCAGAATGAACGGGGCGAAATGCGGTGGCCCACACAACCTCTGCAAACGGGCCTAGAGGAACAGAATCCCTCTCTTGCATAGGGCCCTACCCAGCCTGTCTAAGGGGGTAGAGTAGGAGTGAGAAGTAACTCAAAGTTCACCCCACCACTTCCTGTTGCGCCTGCTGCACCCACCTCTCGCTGAACCGCGGTGCAGACAAGCACCTTCTCCCCAGTCTCCGGTCCTTAGCTCTGGCTGCTTAACCGCCCGCCAGACACGGTCTGGGAGGTGATCCCCACGGCGCCTGCAGTTCTGTTTCCCAGCCTTGTACACACATGAGGCACCCTTTCTCCACCTGGGATTAGGGTGCTGATCCTGCAAAGGACAGCAAGAAATCAATTCCCAGGAATGCATGACTCCTATTTCCACACACACACACACACACACACACACACACAAACACACACAAAAAGTTCCATAGAGACTCTGTCCTACACCCGCAACACACACACACACACACACACACACACACACACTCCTTAAAAACTGAAAAGGGAGCCAACAGAGGAATTTGGGGAAGTGATGACACACACAACAATGCTGTCACACCTGGCTGCTGAGGAGCTGAGCAGCGGAAATGGAGCCGTTTGAGGGGGTGGGGAGAGAAGGACCCAGGATCAGCTTGGGTGGTCAAAAAGAGAAAAAAGAAAAGAAAGAAGAAAAAGAAATGGGGGGGGGACTTGGCGGCCTAGAGGAACAGAATCCCTCTTGCATTCTTGGAAGTGACCACCTCCAGAATGGGACCAAAGCCAGATGTTTTGCCCCTGCCCAGACCAACCAGACTCATCACACCTACCCGTAGCTGGACGTGCCTGATGTTGAGAAGACAAATAAGACAAATACCTGCAGGCCTGCTCAGATAACAGTCGGATTTTGAAGAAGTGCTGTTTGCCCCTTGTGTACTCCGGACTGCGAGAGATAGCCTAGAAAAACATCCAAGCCATTTGGGGATATTTTCAATAAGAGCTGGAAGTAGGTATCTCCCAGGGAAATCAAGAGGACTCTAGCTCCCGCTCACCCCAGCGGTTAGGCTAGGTTTGCCCTGTTGACCTATCTGGAGACATCTTCAAGATGCTGGATTTCAGAGGCACGCGCGCACACACAGACACACAGACACAGACACAGACACACACACACACACACACACACACACACGCTGTCCTCCTTTCCCTTCATCTCAAAGTGGGGAGCACACAATATAGATAGGCAATCTGCAGATTCTGGAGCCACTGGCCACTGCGGGTTCTCGGGATTCTGGAGAATTCTTGAAGACCAAGCAGCCTGAGAGAAAGAAGTAAAAACAGACACTGAGCTAGCCACCTAGACATGCCAATCACCGATACACCTTCAGGGCGTTCATTCAGACCACGAAACTTCACAAAGTGTCTGGGCACTCTGCGTGCGGCACCCAGGAGTTTGAAGGTTTCAAACACCAGCCTCTCTTATGCTTCAAGACTGTGGGCATGCGTTAAGGCTGAGTTAAACGGCACACCTGATTTTGGGCTGGCACAGATTTCCTCTGAGTCCTTTTCTATTCTTGCGGGTGTAACTGGATACCCACCAGACTTCTGTTATCTTGACAAAAACCTTTAGAGAAAGAAGATCAAAACTACTGCCCATCATGACTGAGATGTGAGCAAGCGCCTCCCCAGCCTGTTGCCTTTTCTTTTGAGTCAGTAGTAACAGAATTACCGAAGCTGGGAGGGGAGGAGGCAGGTAAAGATTGTGGGGGTGGGGAAGAAAAAAAGAAAGAAAAAGAAGACGTTATATCCACGAACCATGTTTAATCTGGTGCTTGATTCCTACACCTCACTAATGAGCAGATAGAACTCTCAAACCTTGCACGTAAGCATACCTGTGTTTCCGAACAGCTCATTTGCACTTACGCAGCATTTCTTACATCACAGACCATTCCCCGTGTGACACCTGTGCACACAACAGTTCTCAAATGCCCTCAGCAACATCCTCGTCGGTGTCCAAGCCGGAGTACATGGAACACTAGTTGGTCTTTAAAACACATATCCAACTCGTGGGATTGCAAGGAGAATTCCGAGGAGAAACCTGGTGCCTACATCCACCGGCAGCACAGAGAGAAAAGCAAAGAATCGATGCAAGCGGTACTCCTGGGTGCCTCTTCCCAGCGATCCTCTCCCCAGCCCCACTCCGACCCAGAGAGCTAGAGCTCGAGGGCCAGAGCAGGCCAAAACGTCTGCCTTCCGTGACACGAGCTTTGGGCTGGTTTACCTCCAGCTGCCGCAAAGTTCTACCACTCCACCCCGGTCCGGCCCCTCACCATCTCGCCCCTCCCTAAGCCTCAAGCGAGAAGTCTAGCCCCAGCACAGCCCCAAGCAGAGAGCAAAGGAGTTGTTTTCTGTCACCTGAACGCTGCCAGGAGGCTTGGATCATTCCTCCTCTCTGGGGACTATGTTCCCGGGACACTGGCAGGGTGCAGCTAGCCCTCATCCGGACCTTCTGTGAAGCAAACATTCGCAGATTTCAAGGACTCATGAGTGCGTGAGTCCGGCGGGGTCTCCTAAACTCCCAAGGCCCGGGGCAGGCCGGTCCAAGCTGTGCCGGCCGTTTAAAAAAAGAGAGAGAGAGAAAGAGAGACATAGAGATGAACTCGCCCGTGCGCTGTTGGCTGCCCCGCTATAGGGGCGAAGGCCCCTGACGCAAGCGGAACTCTGCGGAGCCCATACGAATCAGAACAGAGCAAGGCTCCTGGCGCACTAGAGACTCCAGGAGGCAGCTGCGCCAGAGACGCGGGTCGCGCCTCGGGAAACCGGGTGGTGGGGGGAGGGGAAAGCTCCACCAAGAAAACCCACCGAGGCGGGGACTGGCCTGGGCGGGGAGGGGCGGCGGGGCCGGAGCCCCTCGCTGTTGGGCAGACTCCCGATGGCCAGAGGCTGACTTCCACCCCCGCCGACCGCTCCCCGGGGGGAAAGAGGAGGGAGAGAGCGATAGCGGCGCGAGGCCTCCGGTTCCCGCAGCCTGCAGAAGTTGGAAGCTCAGCCGCGAGCGCACACTCCTGCGCCCGCCTGTAAGGCGAGCCTGCGCCCGGAGAGCACAGCCCCGGGGCGGCCCGGCCGAGGAGCTCCGGCTTTTGTCATGATGGCCAGCTACCCCGAGCCCGAGGACGCCGCGGGTGCCCTGCTGGCCCCGGAGAACGGGCGCACAGTCAAAGAGCCCGAGGCGCCACCGCCGAGTCCAGGCAAAGGCGGCGGGACAGCACCCGAGAAGCCGGACCCCGCGCAGAAGCCCCCGTACTCGTACGTGGCGCTCATCGCCATGGCGATCCGCGAGAGCGCCGAGAAGAGGCTCACCCTGTCCGGCATCTACCAGTACATCATCGCCAAGTTCCCGTTCTACGAGAAGAACAAGAAGGGTTGGCAGAATAGCATCCGCCACAACCTCAGCCTCAACGAGTGCTTCATCAAGGTGCCGCGCGAGGGCGGCGGCGAGCGCAAGGGCAACTACTGGACGCTCGACCCGGCTTGCGAGGACATGTTCGAGAAGGGCAACTACCGGCGACGGCGCCGCATGAAGAGGCCCTTCCGGCCGCCGCCAGCGCACTTCCAGCCAGGGAAGGGACTCTTCGGGTCGGGAGGAGCGGCGG
>LOJH01012834.1:0-25288 GCA_001685095.1 Ellobius talpinus | reverse complement strand
AACTTTGGGTGACTGTCCAGGCAGTGAGATGTCTCTGTCAGTTCTAGAGTTTTGAAAGTTTCTTACATTGTACTTCCTGTTTACTTAAGTAATATTATATTCTCTGGAGTCTTTTATGGAGTTGAAGAATATATAGTTATAGCTTTCCTTATTTATGGTAAAAGATAAAATAGATATAAATATTGTAACTATAATTCTTGCCTGATAACTGTTTTATGTAATTTTACTATGTTAAAGTTAAATCCTTCAATTTTATTTAAACAAAAAAGGAGAGGTGATGTGGGATTCCCCTCTGTATGCTGTGAATACCATTGTTTCATAAAGAAACTGGCTTGGCCTGATAGGGTAGAGTAGTGCTAAGCAGAGAAAACTAAAGTGAATGCTGAGAGAGAGCAAGCAGTATGGAACAAGAGAGAAGCCATGTTGCCCCTCAGAGATAGAGGCTGGGAAACCACAGCCCCATGGCAATACACAGATTAATGGAGATGGGATAATTTAAGATGAGTTTGCCAGAAATACATGTAAGCTATTGGTCAAACAATATTACAAATAAGATGGTTTCTGTGTGAATATTACTGAAGTCTGGGCAGCTGGGAAATGAATAAGCAACCTCCTAAAACATCCATCCCTTTTATTTTCTTTTTGAGTCAGTGTGTTATGTGGCCCAGGTTAGCCTCAAAGTAGTTATGGAATCCAGACTTTTCTTGAATTGGTGATTCTGCTATCTATAAATACCAACTGTTCAGATTATAGATGGAATTCAGCTGGCTTTCAAAATCACATATTATTAAGCTTCTAAGTTTGTGCACTACAAATCTCAAAAGGTAGAGGAAAAAGTGGAAACTGTAGGAATTTCATGGTTTTTAAAAAATTATACTTTGGGTGTTTGAATGTTTTGTCTTCATCATATGTGAATGCTCACCACCATGATTTTTGAAGCACATGGATATCAGGAAAGGGTGGGGGATTCTCTGGAACTTCTGTTATGGGTGGTCAGGAGACAATATTTTGTTGTTGGGAACAGATTTTGGGAGCTGTGCATAAGCAAACTTGTTTTCTAGTTTTCTTACCTTCTGTGATATATCCCTAGTTCCCTGGATCTTATTCTGAGTTGACTTTGTTTCTTATACATCAAGAATCTGGATGGGAATGACTAGAGAATGTAAAGAGTTCAACACTAACAACAGAGAACTTAAACATAACCCCCTGTCCACAGACATGGCTTCAGCTTCCTGCATTTATGATGGCTATTTTTTTCTGTGTAGAGCAAGAGAATTTGAGAGAGAGGTAGACTTCACCTATCATATAATATCCCTCTTATTCTACATCTTAGATAAGAAATGCCAAAGGAAAACATCTCTTCAAGTAGATGGGCAAATAATACACATGCTACTTTGTATTACGTAGGAGAAATTTGATTCAGTGTTTAAAACGAGTGTGAATTTGGAGCAAAATATGTCGATCCACTTTTACTTTCCCAGTATCAAGAGTTTATACACAACTGCTTCTTTTGTTAATAGTCAACTTTTGAAAATTCAATTCAATAAAATATCCTACCTTCCTTCTTTTTGACTTAAACTTCTTGAATATGTTGAAGAATAAATATCAATAACTTCTCAATTAGCACATTCTCTTTAAAGAAAAAATAATCTCCTTTTTTACAGAATTAAAATAAATGATATATTTAAAAATTGTATTTAATTTTCAATATATGTGCGTGTGCATGCATGCTTCTCTGTGTGTGTGTGTGTGTGTTTAGTATTTGTTGGAGTCAGAAAAGAGTGCAAAAACCCCTATAACTGCTCTTATGGGCAAATGTTAGCCTCCCTGTGTTTGCTGTGACTTTACTCTGTTTAGAAGTAAAAGCAGTAAGCACTTTTAACCTCTGAGCTATCTCTCCAGGCCACTTTTTCGCAATCGTTACATTTATTTATTTATTTATTCATTCAAATTTTTATTTATCCATTTATTTATTTATTATTTTTTGTTTGCTTGTTTGGTGGTTGGTTGGTTGATTTCATTTGTTTTTTCCAAGGCAGATTTTCTTTGTTTTTAGCTCTGGTTTTCCTGAAACTCACTTTGTAGAACAGCTTAGACTCCAACTTAGAGATCACCTGTATCCATTTACCTCCTGAGTGCTGGGATTAAAGGCTTGTGCCATCACTGCCTAAGTATGGTTTATTTATTCTCTTCATCCATGTTTAGTATATGTGCACACTAGGATTGCCTACTATGGAGCTTAATGTATATTATTTCCAATAAAACAGAATGTAATCACTAACATTCAACTGACCTGTCTTTCAAAAGTACTAGATTTAATGCGATATAAATAGATATATATGTATATATATATGATTTAAAAGATTTGATTATTTAAATTTACAGTATAATTTTAAGATTCATTTTCTCACAGTGTTTTTGTTGAGAACCAACTTGGTGTCTAACCTTGTAAATCCTATTATTAATATATAATGGAAATGATTATATGTATGATCATTTGGGGACAGATACAGCCACAGAATGAGAGAAAATATAGGCAGTAGCCTGAGGCTCCTGCAAAATCAAACTTACTCCCGTTGATGTTTTAAGACTGCATCAATGCTGACCTTGAGTTGAAAGAGAAGCCACTCTCTGAGCAACAAAATCAAGGCTAGATTGGAGCCCAACTGACAACAACTTTAAAATTTGCTCACTTAACCTTTTTCCAGATTAAAGTCCTACAACTTCTACTTCAGCCAAATTTGGCTGTACTTTGTGCTGTGAGAACTAAACCCACTTCAGACTTTTCCCTTTCATTGTAACCTATGTGAATCCTCTTCTTTGTTGCTTGTAATTGATTAAGACAAGCCAAAGTTTTCCACATTTGCTTGTTTCAAATCCATTAATTTTAGTGCTGTGGATTCAAGCCAGGGCCTTTCACATGGTAAACAAGCATGCTGCAGCTAATCAACAAACCTGTTTTCACCAAAAAATATTTAATGTTAGAAAGCAAATCTATACATGTTTTCCTTTTTTTATTTCCAGAAGTCTTAACTTTGTATTGAGATTTTTCTTTATTAACAAGAATACATACCTACTGAGTTAACATGTGAAACAATACACATAAAGAAAAAGTGAGTTCCCACTATACCATTTTAATTCTTATACTCAAACTAACATTATTCTACTTTTCTCTATTCCTGTGAGAGCAACAAGATGAAAATACTTACACACACTTATTACAGACAAAAGAAGTTGGGATGTTTTCAAAATACCATAATGCTATATATATTGGCATAAGTTCAATATTCTATAAAACTAGCCAAAACAAATTATGTATAAATAAATCAATAGAAATAATGTCAGTCAGAAATCCTTATGAAATATCTGTGAGGGAAGCAATAAAAATGAAGGGAGACTGTGGTTGGTATGTAAAATAAATAAAAAAATTTAAAAAGCCATAAACTAATAGAAGCACCTTCCTGAGGCTGTTTCAGACTCCAGCCTGTTTCCTTTACTTAACATTTACTTATTCAAATTATAGTCAGTTTGGAGTATGTATAACATTAAAATAAATAAATTATTATAAATAATTTTATACATATTGAATTTGTACTCTAATAAATATACACATATCTATTCTATGAACTAATTTACTCTTATGTGGTTTGTTTGAAAAGAGTAACAAGTTCATAGTTTATCTTTAAATTACTGCCTCTTGGAAAAATAACTCACAACTGACAAATGCTAAGTAGCTACAAGCTTTCATGTTGTTGTATCTTGATGAACAATAAATTTTTGTGGTTAAATGATATAGAAAATTTCAAACTGGCAGGATATCCAATTTTTTAAAGAGGACTAAGTAAAAGCACCGAGATCTTGATTTTACTAAAATGTTCCAATTTAAAGCTCTATGAAGAAATTTATTCATTCATAAGAATTAACTCTCATCAGTAATTTTTTTTAATAATTCTGTTTTCTGATTTATTTCTAAGCCCTGATTGAGACTCTCAATACATATTCACCAAAGGGTGTTATAGAACTATCAGACACTCGGTGACAGATTTTCTTTCCAGACACTCCAGGTAAATTCTGGAAAGAAATTTATCCTGATCATTTGCTTTAGTGGGTATCTGACATGATTCCCCACTGTAAAGTAAACACTTTTTCCTTTGTAGTGGTAATGGCTGGTAAGTTGCAAAATGATATTAAATGTCTACTAACCTGGCTCTCCTCAAAACATCTGCCTGTTTGGATAAAAACAAGAAAACAAAAGTACTACTTCTTTTGTTTTCTATCATTTATAATTTTTCTGAATGTTAGGAAAAAGGTCAAAACAAAATATTATTTAAAATTATTTATTTTCTTCTGTTTAATTAATGCTAGCTGTGGTATGATAGATGGACCTTCATACTGAAATATACAAAGTTTTATATACTATTTCTCTGATAACATATTGTTGTGTTCAATATTGTCTAGAACATATGTTTATTCTGAACTACCCTGGACTGTGATGTTATTATGAACCATTTGCTATTAAGAATAGCAAGAAAATGTCCATAAACAGATTACTATATTTTTAAAATGTGTACATATGAAAAATGGAATATTATTAAACAATAAAAAATGAAAATATGAATATTTTGGAAAACGTGTGTACTTAGTACCTGTAATAATAATCAAGGTCACGGAGACTCAGAAACTAAGTGTGATGTTCTCTTACGAAGGCATGTCATAGACTATAATGCTCATGTGGATAATTTTAAGCATTGGTTAAGTACAAATATAGTGCAACATTAGAAAGACACCAAGAAAGTTTAGCGTTATATAAAGAGAAGGGTAGAGATATAGGCAAAAGGACATTTATATACTGAAAAAAGGATTGAAAAATTGTGGTTTTTTTGTTTCTTACTTGGTAAAGATTTACTATTTTTGTAGGGGATATACCTAGAAGAATGTATTGGTTGTCCTGCACAAACTTAAAGTATAACCCTATTGCTGAAGACAATGATGATTCCTAACTAGAGACTTGGCCCTTATTGACTAATATTCATGGTTCCATAAGGTACTTTCCATGATAGCTGAGGAGAAAAGTAACTACTAACTCAGTTTCAAATACTGCAATCTACTCTGTTGATCTACTTATATAATATACTTGTGCAATATGGCAAAAATGTGGAAGTAACTAACCACTGTCTAATTTGCTTTACAGTCCACTCCACTAGATGGAACCCATATCTGACTCTTCTTGATTGGCCAAGAACATGAGGATAATAAGGCATGGACCTAGGGAAAACTAAATACTATTGTTTCACTAAGGACCTCTAATAATATTCTATTATTCCCATATTTAGTGAGTGTTTCATTCAGCTAGCGGAATAGATGCTTCTTGCTGCCAGAGATGGGAACTAATAAAAGATTTACAATAAGAACATGTATAGAAAATGAGAGATCCTGGAACACATAGTCTTAAGTATGATATCTTCATCAAAACTCTCCCCTCGGGACTCAGGGAATTCTGTGGACAAGGAAGCAGAAAGAGTGTAAGAGCCAATAGGGTTAGAAAATACAAAGGAAATGAGACCTTAAAGCCATGAGTGACACACATATGAACTCAGAGTGACTATGAAAATATTGAAGGGTCCTGAACAGTTTCCAGCACTGGGAGGAAGAAGTAACCATAATCTATATGCTATATGTAATTGACAACTGCTTGCAATGGAATTCAGTTTTCTGCAATGATGTCTCAGTGGATATATAAGCTGCATTTCACAGTAGGACTTATATCCATCAGTAGAAAATCTATGATAAAGATATGTTGTGCAAGTTTCTAATAAAAAGGGCAATTGTTAGTGAAAATGAAAAACCCTAAAATAAGGAACCATGGCTTCAGAATGGCCTTTCTAATTATATAGAAATTCACTGAGATGTGAAGAATTTGGGATTCGGCAAGTGTTTATTTGAATAGTTACATGGTTAAACTGATATGGCTATGTGCCGCTTTTACTTCTGAGTTTATTATAACATAGTAGTTTTTAAATAAAAACAATTTTTAATATTTCTTTGAATGAAGTAGTATAATTAGTGTCATAAGTACAAGACATAGTGAGAAAAAAATCTGAGAGTGAGGTCATTATTCTGCTAAACTCTATCAAAAATGACTTCTTTATAGGAAAGAATATTCCAGGATTCACAGAGTCCAGCATACCCCAGAATATTTCATTTTCCTTTGTATTGACAAACACAGATGCCTGATTAAAGAATAAAGTCAAGCACAGTGGATGAGATTTTTACTTTTGCCATTAAAAATGAGTTTCTTTTCAGACAATAATGTCAACACTGTGGGAAACATCACTGACAGCATAGCTTATATAAAATAACTGGTGATAACACTAAAGAAACCACACCACGTTATTTTAAGTTAAATAACAATATATAATAATTATTATTAAATTAAAATTAAAAGAAAAAAAATATATAATTTTTTCTTTGTCAATTACAATTCTGTTACTCATGGAATTAATGTTGTTTTATAGTTAGTTTTCTTGGCAACTAGCATCCTTTATATGAAAGTAATTTTTTAAAGATAAGTGAATATTTCTGTCCCCTAATGAATCAATTTTCAACTCATATCACATAACTGAACAATATAACGTGAAATATATTGCTAGTTATAGAACTAATTAACTTGAAATTTGTTTGTATAAAACAATAGTTACTTAAAAATAGAGCTCTCTTACCATTCTGTCCTTTCCAATATTTTTTCTTTTAGACTGAAAAGTATTAATTGCATATTATATTTAGAACATCCATAATGAAGTTTTTAACAGGAAAGGTAAAAAGCAGTTCAAAACCTGTCACAAAATTTCCCACCAATTTTGTCTGTTATTCTTTGCCTGCTTATTTTGTGCTGATTTTCTTTCCAAAAATTTCCTTCAGGCTACCTTGCAGTAGACTTTATGCATCATTGATTCTTGAGATTGTTTCTTTCTTGCTAAGGTCATTAATGAGACCCCTAAATTCTACTTTCCTATTCTCATATAGATTTTCACATGCTTTATAATCTAGGCTCTTATAAATTGTATATTTCCTAGAATTGCTAAATGCATGGAGTGGTAAATTACAGTTTGTTGATTTTAATGTTGGTATAGCAAAACTATATACCATAAAAATAGCCATCAATTAATAATTACACTTAAAATATTTAGTCCATTTTTATTTGGTAAATTTAGAGAAAATACTCTAATCTCTCTGACCTCGATGAGTCCAAAGCTAATACCTAATTTACCTTCTATCATAAATTGAAAAAAATAACTTGTAACTATAACTCTCTAGTCTTCAATTCCATCTAACAACCCAGGAGGATATAATATTACATCTGTAAACAAGAATTACAGTGCAAACCACTTCCAAAACTATAGAAATTATAGAGATATCTGGCTTCCTGTACAGTCACTCAAAGTTCCTCTGCAACATTGGGGTTATCTGTCTTTGTCCTCCAGGCCTGGACTATCTGGCAGGCTTAAATGAAGCAAGTATTTTAATGAACTGTCCTACCATGTCTTGGTAAATCTTGGTAGTCCTTTGTATTCTTCATAGTATCTACCAGACTTTTCTATAAAACAGGAATTTTTAAAGACTGTTCCACCTTGCTTTGACAAAGTTTGGCAGTTCTTTTCCTTTTTGCCCTGCATGTTTAGTTTCCAGAGTACATGGGCAGCAGTTGAGGCAAGGATTTTTTTTTGCCCAAATGACAAATCTGCCACAATGAAACTAACTCCATGTCGAGGTTCTTTAATGCCCATCATCCTTTTATGAAGTAGATTGATGTTGCCAAGAACAGAAATATCTAACTAGCTCATGAAAACCATCTGGTTATTAAACATCTTAAATGCCATATTCTGTAGGTATCTGAAGCATTTGAAGTTCACCTGTCGTTCTAAACTATATTTGTATTTAACTTTGTGAACTTACCTAATGTGGTGACAAGTTATTATTATGTATAATTAACTAATAATCTATATTTCTAAATTATACATTACATTTTTAATGAGCTGCATATTTATAATACACCCAAGAATAGAAATATACATAGAATATCACCAAAATATTCTAAAATTTGTGTCCATATACCAAAATCCATACAAATGTAAAGTATTTGAGGTTAATAGTTTTCCTTTTATATTATATTCTTGTATCTCCTCTAATTGATTATAAATGTCCACATCCTACTGAATGACCAAAAACCCCTGGGAATGTTTGCTTTATGTTCTCTAGCCTGCTTCCTTTTGTCTGAGAGCAACAGTATCTTTAGGGATCCCTGAGAAAACTGTGGTAATGATCCAGTTCTAAGAAAGCTAGTTATAATATTTGCTGTCCAGTCTCAAAACTGATCCCATGCAGAGTGATCACGTCTTTTAGGTTTTCCTGGTTTATTTTTTTATATACTGTAGGCAAGATATTCAGGAAGTCTCTCCAGATAAAACCTAATCTCTATTTACTTTGAAGAAATCCACAATCTACTTGCCTGTTTCTCATGTCTGGTTTGCTGGCAGCTGCCTGGCTTGCTCACCCCATCTGTCACCCATCATTCTCCCTTGTTCTCGTCTCTCATTCTCCTTCTTTCCATACAGCCAAGATTCTTACTCCTAATTATTCTTCCTGTCTGCCAGTGCTGCATACCCCTCCAATGACTACTCATTGGCTGTTCAGCTTTTTATTAGACCAAGCAGGTACCTTTGGCAGGCAAGATGAAACATCAACAAATCTTTATATAATTAAGCATCACAGCCTCACTTCTCCACATCACTGGCTCAGCAGGCATCACAGGATGACAAATTCTTCAGGAACAATTTGATCTCCCTCCTGTGGTTTGGGCACTAGGATGCTAGGAAGGACAGTCCCATAGTCATGTGACAGCACCCATTCATTACACAACATGGAATAATCAGAGCAACCCAGGTTCCTTGGAGACTTCCACTGCAGTCCTAGTGTCAAAATATTTAAGGATGCACAACATGTTGTTGGGAAATGGTCCAATTGAGATGGAAGCAAAGGCCGCAAGGAATCTAAAAATCTTCCCCATGGCTGTCTCCAAACCAATTAGATGCTGAAATTAATTAAAAAGGAGTATTTTATACCCTTCTACATTGGGACCCAGCTCAGAGAACCAGAGGGAGCAGTTGACCTTTCCACACACTGGTGGCCACCCTTTTCCACTGATTCATCTGACTTTTAGGTTTTTCAATCATGTGGATGTTTCAAGATAAATGGACAGAGGAAAAAATACAATGATATGAGTACTAGGGAAGTTTTCACTGAAGGCATGTCAAGAGAGCATGAATAGTTTTTGAGGTATTTATTTCTCAGCATTTTTATTTCTTCTATTGACCGTAGGGTTATTATTCATTGGGTCATTCGTTGCTTTGTTTCCTCGCATCTCTGGTTATTAATCCTCTATCAGAGGTGTAGCTGGAAAAGATTTTCTTCAATTCTTTGAATTTCTTCTTTACTTAATTTACAATATGTTTATCTGTACAGTAGTTTTATAGTTTTATGTGATTCCAGGTATTGATTTTATTCCTTGGCAAACAGAGTACATTTTGAAAGTTCTTAAAATTTTCCCTAAATTAAATATAAACAGAAAGATTATTCCAAAACTCAGACTGTGAAATTATCAATCTAATACCCAAATCAGATAAAGACAGTACAACAACAAAAAGAAATCTATATGCTATATACTGATAACTCCAATGAATGTAGATACAAAAATCCTCAACTTTAATTCATATTAATGTCAAGCACATATCAAGGTAATCATTCACATAAATCATATTATTATTTTCCTAGAATTTCAGGGTAGATTCAAAATACAAAGGTAAATAAATATAATGTACCATAAATGGACTTTCAGACAAAAATGTTATAATCATCTGAACAGATTCAGACAGAGCCTTGCCAAAAATAAAACATTTTATCCTTCTTTCATGATAAAAATCATATACAGAATAGAAACAGAGAAGCTATACCTTTGCATAATAAAGGCTACAAAATATAAATATACAGTCAACAATATTATACAAGAAGAAAATTACAAGCAATCTCAATAAAATCAAGTATAATATAGGGCTGCTTACTATACCAACTCATTTTCATTATTGGGTTATAGTAATTAACTGGAACAATAAGACAATATAAAAATAAAGGGATATAAGTAATAAAAGGAGAAATCAAAATATCTCTATTTGCAGATGATAGACATATTATTATATCTAAAGTACCCAAAACTTCCACCAGAAATTTTCTAGAAAAAAATGGACAATTTCAGAAAACTGGCACAGTTCAAAATCAGCTTCTAAATACCTATAGTATTTCCTGATTTTTTTTAAAAAAGTGAGGTGTTCTATATTCAAGTTTTGCCATCAGCCATAGATAATCATGTCATGACACAATATTCTTTATCAATTGGATGCCAATATGGAAATCATTGCTGTTCAGTTACTTCAGTTAGATTTTTTCCCATAGCACTAGATTGTCAAGTGTAATCATGCTAGGAAATGTTTTTAATTTAGTATATTATTAATTTTGAACACTATTTAGTATAATGTAAATATAAAAATACTAAAATATTAAAAAGTAATAAAAATACAAAAAATCCTCTAATGAAGGAGGGGTTTAGTGCCAAAAAAGAAAATTTTGTGTCTACGTTTGAATTTCATTGTGAATGATCATTTTACAGAACTATCACATCAATAGACTAAGAAAGTAGGGGAATATGTTTGATAGTGTATTGCATACTAAACCCTAGACAGAAAACCCACACATTCATAGGGAGATGCAAAGAAAAATTACACAAAATCACCTCTTTGTGTGATTTCCATTTTTTTCTTCATATATTTTGATATTGTGGCACAGATTTAAAGGTTCAAAGGAAGTTTAATCATAGCTCCACTATGCACCTGCTCTATAAATGTAAATGAATTCTTTGGTCCTTCAGTTTTCTTACCTAAGAACACACCATGCACCACTCTTAGGAGAATCATTTAAGAAAACTCACATGTACAATTTCTTTGGTTATGGGATGGAAAGTGAATGATTGTTTGTGTGAAGTCATTCATTTCAGCACCATGGAGATTCTTACTCACGCACACATAAATACACAAGTGTATGGGTAATTAGATTTCTGTTATATCATTCAATCCTTAAAGTCACTTAAGCTCAGTTAATTTACCATATAACAAATATCAACTTAAAGTTAATCATCGAAAGTGATTTTCAATCATGGTTTTGTATGCACAAAATTTTGCAAATACTGCTGTCATTTCTTCATTACATTACCCCATAGAATGTGTAAACTAAAGAATTTTTATTTCTTTGATATTGCACTAACACCAATGCATCTCAAAATAACAATATTTTCTTCAGAAATGTTCTCCTAAAGCTCCATTTAACTTTTAAAAAACTTGCCAGGTTAGCTGTTTCTGTACCACTAAAAAGATACATAAATATAATAACCGAAAAGAAACACTATTTTACTTTTATATCAACCTCTGTTCCATATCACACTTTATGTTGACTGCAGAAAACAGGACATGGTATAAATGAATGTGTTTTTTTTCCACAATCCTTAATGTATCTTCATACAGTCTATTTTACCAGTGAGGCTTCCCATTAAGAATTTTATCTGACTTAGAATGTTCTGTATTTCCAGGAGCTTTTTAATGTAGGTTTACTTCAGCAGTTCAGCATTTTGTTGAATTCTACCTTCATATCTTATATCAATTTATTTATTTCATTTATCTCTTTCTGTTCTCTTTAAAAATATTTTTATTTTGTTAAATTTGTTTAAAAACATCTAAAATACTTTTTAGTTATTTGTCTGGAAGTTCTTCTAGTTCATTTTCATTAAGGGTCTTTACTATACATTATACTATACAAAATACAATGCTATACAAAATATGTAATTGTGGAACAGGCATGAAGTCTTTACTTTTTGTTACAGTTTCTGCACTAGGATTTGGACAACCATAGCTAGTTGGTGGATAGAGTATTTTCATGTTATTTTATATTATTTCAAAGTCAACTTTATTTCTTCAGAGGAGATGTTTGCAATGTCCTAAAGAGGTAATAACTCATAATAGGGTTCAAATGTTATGTCCTCTGTTAGTCTGATATTCAGGGTTACAGGCTTGTACTTAATTTGTTTGTATCATTTGCTGTTTGGTATCTTAGAATCCTAGGCAAATTGTTTTGAGCAATTTTTTTTGCCTAGTAGACTGATCCTAGATCTAAAGACTTTTCTGAGGAAGTTAACTGGTCCATGACTGTTATCTAGTTAAGTTCTGCTGGGTCTTAACTAGATAGATAGTGGGAGAGTCCAGAAGGAGACTCTAGAACCCCAGAGGCAGCTACAGGGATATAGACTGACCAGAAACCAGAGGATATGACTCATTCACTAGACCATATAGACAACTATCAAATCATTGGAAGTAGTTGGCTGGGCTCTCCTGACATGTATTTAATTATAGTTAAGAAATGCTCATGTGCAGTGATGTAGAATGTCAAAAACATGTTTGTTGATTCACCTGACTAAGAAAAATGAACGGGTCACTAAGAGAAGAGCTGGTTTCATTTAGTTCAAATACTCTAGTAAATTCAAATCTACTCTTATAGATTTAAATTATTTCATCTTCAAGAATTCTAAGGAAATAGAGAGAGAATTACACATGGTAGCTTTATATGCATTTCTATGCATAGTCTTTCCTATATTAAAACTCCAAAATAAGAGAGAATCTGAGGATAGAATGTATATCATTATCAAGGAAATAGAGTCTGAAGGCTATATTTAGTCAAGTGTTACTATAAAATGCTTTGGCCCCATTACAAAAAAGATTTAATCTTATAGCACATAAGATTATTCATATACAAAAATAATTATTTGAAGACATATTTTGTAGTCTGTCTCATTTAAATAGTAGGGTATCTTTTTAATTTTAGTACTTTTTCACAGAAAAGTTGTAAAGGAAGCTAGAATTAAGAAAGTTTCATTCCAAGAAGATGTTCAGGCTGGGCGGTGGTGGCACACACCTTTAATCCCAGCACTTGGGATGCAGAGGCAGACAGATCTCTGTGGTTTTGAGGACAACCTGGTCTAAAGAGCAAGTTTCAGGACAGGCTCACAAGCTACAGAGATGCTGAGAAGAAGGTATATTCATTTATGTTTGGATGGAATGTTATATAGAGATCTGTTAAGTCCACTTGAGTCATAACATCTGTTAATCCCTTTATTTCTCTATTTTTTTGTCTGACAGGCCTTTCTGTGAGAGTGGAGTGTTGAAGTCTCCCACTATTAGTGTGTGGGGTTTAATGTGTGATTCAAGCTTTAGAAGTGTTTCTTTTACATATGAGGGTGCCCTTGTATTCATGGCATAGATGTTCAGTACTGAGATTTCCTCTTGATGGATTTTTTCTGTGACTAATATGAAATGTCCTTTTTTTGTCTCTTTTGATTGATTTTTAGTTTGAAGTCTATTTTGTTAGACATTAGGATAGCTATACAAGCTTGTTTCTTAGGCCCATTTGATTGGAAAATTTTTCTCAATTCTTTACACTGAGGCATTGTCTGTCTTTGAGGTTAAGGTGTGTTTCTTGTATGCCGCAGAAGGCTGGATTTTGTTTTTGTATCCAACTTATGTAGGAGACGATGTGGGGTAGAGGGAACACTCCTCCATTGCTAGTGGGAGTGCAAACTGGTACAAACCTTTTGGAAATCAGTGTGGCAATTTAGCAGAAAATTAGGATGTATTCTTCCTCAAGACCCAGCAATAGCACTTTTGGGTATATACCTAAATCGTAACACAAGGACATGTCTCAGCTATATTCAGAGCAGGATTGTTTGTCGAAAACAGAACCTGGAAAAAACCTAAATATATCTCAGAATATATATATATATATATACATGTGGAAAGCATGGTACATTTATACAGTGGAGCACTACACAGCAGAAAAAAATGACATTTTGAAATTTGCATGTAAATGGATGGATCAAGAAAACATCATATTGAGTAAGTTAACCCAGACCCAGATAGACAAATATTATATATACTCACTCATAAGTGGCTTTTAGACATAATGCAAAAAAAAACAGCCTGCAATTCACAATTCCAGAGATCCTAAACATCAATGAGGTCCCTAAGAGAGACAGACGTGGATCTAATCTACATGGGAAGCAGAAAAAAAAGAAGATCTCCTGAGTAAGTTGGGACCATGTGGATCATGGGAGAGGGTTGAAGCGGAGGGGAGAGAAAAATAAGAGGAGGAGAGAAAACGTAAAGCTTAATAATATCAATAAAAAATAAAAAAAGAGCTACAGAAAAGAACTTGCCACAAAAAAGCAAAAAAGGTCATATTTTATTTAAATGATTTACCCACAAGCAAGTTTATTATTCTTGTGGTAAAGGGGAAATGAATGAAGCAGATGGTTGTAACATCACTGACAACTATTTCAGGGAGGCAGAACTAGAGCAGGGTTAAGAAACCAGTTACATGGAGATATTAATATCACAATTTCATTGGCCAGTGATTTCCTCATTGTATTTGGAATCTAGGTGGGTCTTGCATTGTGCAATAGCGTTGCTTGTATTTTATACTGATTATGAGAGGGATGCATTTTTCTGTTTAGATCATTTTTGTCTAAACTGGTGGAGATTATTCTGAAACAAGCTAAGCCAATGGATTTGGATCTACCTGATGAAATTCTGGGTGTTATTCTGAGCTTGATCTCTTAAAGTGATTGTGTTTTTGGAGTATTAAGGGAAAGAACAAAGTTGTTTTTCAAAAACAAGTTGTGACTATTCTGCGGGTAGGTTTTAAAAGTTTCCAGAGTGGATGTACTTGTTGAATGACTAGCTTTCCATTGCTAGGTGAGCAGTGTGCTGCTTTCTCTTGAATTGGGGCTGGGTTTACACTTTTGTGACAAACTGAACACTGCAGTCCTGAGGCTGTGCTACTTTCAAGGCTTGATCATAAAATGCCTGTAGTTTTCATTTTATTTGCTATAAAGACCAGCTGTGCTGCCTCCCAACTTTGCAGAGGCAGTTATGCTGGACAGGCTGTTTATCTCAGTGAACATCAGAGCCAGCTACAGCAAGCTTTTCATACAGTTCACCACAATGAAGTACCAATACACAGCAATGGAAAAGTTTTATTGGAATTATATCCTTCAGCATTAGCACTGCCCCTCGGAAGTCATTCAAGTGATCTCTAGCTACCCCAAAACAACAGACATAATTTGGAGGCATTTGGGCTCCAGTTTTCTTTTCTGAATCTTTATTTTCTTCATTTACCTTACAGATGCTTTCATATTTTGATAAGAACATTGGAGCTAATTATTTCACTTGCTGTATTGTTTTGTTTTGTTTTGTTAAACCTTGGCAGGTAAGTGTCAGAAATGCCCATATTTCTGTCTCAGGAGAAATAACTGATGAAATTTCCTTATAGTAACATTAAAATATCTCTGAAAAATTACCTTTTAATAAAGCAAAATTTTGAGATCAAGGTTATGAATAATTATATAGTGCTATTTCTCCATTGTTCCTATCGTAATATAAGAATGCATTTTGACAGAGAAGAGAAAAACGTAAGGTTCTCATGGATTTCTAGTAAATAAAAGAAAACAAATCCTTATTTTTCATATGGACTGAAAATGTGTTGAAACATTGCCAATGCTGATAACTGATTTTCCACCAACCCTACCATTCATTCAATGCTAAAAACTTGCTGATGCCACAGGAAGTTAAGTTGAGAGAAGGAAAAATTCATAGCATACATGCTCTTATTTGGAATGTGTGATATAAAATTAATGTCAGGTAAAATATTAAATTGTTGAAAAATTTTTCGAAAGCTAACACTGAGTCATGACAATGTGCAAAAGATAAAAAAAGATCTGAAAAGTAAGTGTTTCTTTCAGGAACTTTAAATCACTAACTGCCAAAGCACATTAAGAGTCTAGTGTTGAAGAATATTCTCAGAAGTGTCGAATACTTTCTTAATCAAAGGAAAGGATTTCTATAATATCATGATAAAAGGTTATGCTTTTGAGAGTAGTACTCATACCCAGATTTTTTGTCAATTTTCATTTTATTCACGAAATACTTAACATTTTAGTTGTTATATTTCCTAAACAGTTTGCTCTTTATTTATTAGATTTAATTTATTTTTTTGATGTGGGTGTGTGTGCTTGTGTGGGTGTATGTGCATGCATGTGTGTGTGTGTGTGTGCATGTGAATGCCATGATGTGCTCATAGAGATGAAAGGACAATCTATAGATTAGGTTTCCTCATTCCATCATCTGGTACATGCTATTAAACTATGTTTGTCAAAGTTAGTGACAGAGTCTTTTTCTTTCTAATGAGCCAAATAACTGAATAGCTATTTTTGACTAACAATTTTGTTTTAGAGATTGTAATTTAATTACAAATTTTCTCCCACTTCCTCTTTCCAAACTCTCCCGTATACCCTGCCCACTCTCCTTCAAATGTGTGACCTATTGTTTTATTAACTTTTTTGCATGTATGTGTGTGTGTCTGTTTACACATGTGTGTGTGTCACAGATATACCAAAGAACACAATCAGAATAGTGAAACACAGATAAAGAGGATTTATTCAACATGGCCTCTCTGGAAATCTGCATTCATTCTCCTTATAAAATGTTTTAAGTTTGAAAAGAAGGCAAAATTGAAGGATAACTAATAAATCCAGGTCAGAGTATGGTCAAGTCCATCATTGATTCATTTGTTTCTAATGCAAAGTGGTCAAATCATCATCAGAATTGAGTGAAAACTCTTTGAAGACATATCTCTCCTCCTCTGGGTATCACTGAACTGTAGAGTTTTCTTCCCCCGGCATCAAATTCCTGGGAAAAATCCAATGGTATTGAGGTCTGGTTTTCAATAGTATGATAGTTTTAAAAAATAATAGAATAATTTATTTGATAATGAAAAATTCAAGATAGGAGACTATTTAGTCATATTACTGTCCATTTTCATTATCAGTCTATAGAAAGAGAGCACAAGTAGAAGAAAAATATACAAAACATTGCATAATCTGTAAGAGAAAGTGTGTGACTAAGTATAAACTTAAAGACAGAGATGGTTCATAGTTAGCTTCAGTTGTCAACTTGCCACAAACGTAGATTCTCATGGGAAGAGGAAACCTGAATAAGTGCCTACATCAGATTGGCCAATGGAATATCTTGGGAGGATTTTCTTATTTAGTAAATGATGTTCAAGGTCCGAGACCATCTTTAGAAATATGTCTAAGCTTTAGGATTGGGCTCCTTAAAAATGTAAAGATGCACCCGAGAGCAAGGCTTTCCTGTGCTTTGCTCAATGTTTCCATCCTATGGTCCTGAATGAATTCTGCCCTGACTTTCCTCAAGAATGCGCTATAATCTATGAGCTGAGTAAAAATCACTTTCTCATTACTTTTGGCCTGTCCTGTGTCACAGCAGCAGATAAGCAAGCTAGCCCAGGAACTGGTTCCAGTACATAGGAGTATAGTACATGTCGGATTGTCTTAGAAGTCTGTGGAAATGTTTGGAACTTGGGATGGACATGCCCAGAATTTATTTGTTCTCTTGTCTCAGGATCTTGGAGAAAAAAAAAAAAAGAATGTTGAGAGAAGTGAAGATATGGAATCTGGTTTCTTCAGAGGAAAACAAATACTCTATCAGGGACATTTGTGTGATAGTTTGAATTAACAATCTGTAATCTCTGGTTAGACTAATCTGAAGAAGCAACTGGAACTATAACAAGGGAACAGAACCACTGAGGCAAAAAAAATTCTCTGAAAAAAAATGGATGGGCAAGTTAGGGTTGAAAAATCAAAAATGACTAATAAATTGCTAGCATTGTTGAAATAAAATTCCTTGGGAAACATTCTTGGTGTCTAGTTCATGTCAAATGAACACAAGGTATATTCATCAGAGATAAGCGAAGTTTTTTGACCAAAGATAGATCTCCAGAAAATGTTGTTGTAATTTAAATCTATAGTGCATTTTCTTAAGTAATGATTGATGGGGGAGAGTCCAGCCCATTGTGGGTGGGGCCATTCCTGGGCTTGTGATCCTGGGTCTCATTTTTAAAAAAGCATATTGAACAAGATATGGAGAACAAGACAGGAAGCAGCACTCTTCCAAGGTCTCTGCATCAGATCCTGATGCCAGGTTCTTGCCCTGTATACTTTCTTATTATGATTTCCTTCAATGATGAATGTTGATATGGAAGCATAAGCCAAATAAATTCTTTTCTGCTCAGCTTGTTTGTGCTCATGGTGTTTATCACAGCAATCATAACCATAACTAAGACTATATTCTTCCAAAATCAGCACATACAGTTGTGGTGCAGTTGTGGAGGACAGATTGAATGTCAAAGGGGAAAACCAGCTGATAATATATAAGAGCTTCATATGCAGCTCTAGCTTTGAAGGTATCTGAAACTTAGTACTGTTTAAGGCCAGGAGAGGACACTGGTAAAAGTGTCTCATTTGTGGAAGACACTTCAGCATAATTTAGACACAAGGATTATCACATGTCTGTCAGGACAACAATATGAGTGGACTGGAACTGGCATGAACCTGCCAAGTTTTGTTTCTGTATATGGGGATAGTGGGAGAAAAGTGGAAATCCAATGCTTTTGAGTCAAGAATATCATGGGTAAGCTCCAGACACCAGATACTGAGCTTTATAGGATGCTTGATTTTTGTTTTGATTCTATTTGAATGAAAGTTCGTCCCTCACTGACAAAAAGATCATGTTATTTATTTTGGAATTTTCATGAGCCCCCAGTTAATATTTTTTTTATTTTTAAAGAGAAAATAGCCTTTCAAATCATTGGAATTATTAAAAAGGTAGTGAAACTTTTACAATTTGGACTGTATTTTACATTGTGATATTAACATAAGATCTCAGGGACAATAAACAAAAAAGTTATGTATGACTTACGATGAGTGTGCCTTTACACAAAATTTGGCAAGCAGTGGAATATCATAATGAATTTCAACTACCAATTTGACACAATCCTAGAATGTGTTAAGAAGGGTCTTTACCAATTTGGGAATTTTCTTCAACCTATTAGTGCATGTCGTGGTCATGGGGCATTTTCAAAAGTGGAAATTGATGCAGGAGAACGCATTCAACTGTGTTGGAAAGGTAACTGAATATGAGCCTTTAAGCAAGGTGATAAGCAACTTTTAGGTTTGTTTCAAGGTTTTGAGTTGACTTCCTGCCATAGCTATCTTCAGTGATGGACTGAACAGTGAAAGATTAACAAAAGTAATATTTACTGATTATACATTTGATTATGGTGTTTACCATGGCAACATAATCAAAATAACAACAGATAGTACAGAGAAGGTGCCCTTAATCGTTGTAGATGCTAACACCATTGATTAAAATTAGTGTTATTAGAGAGGGAAATAGCAAAATTTGTCAGAAAGCAAGACCCCATGAATTGACGTTTCCAAATTGTGAAAATGCCAAATAATTTGAAAGAAGACATTCTAAACTGAAAATGCTGAGGAAGGTATTCTGTGCTGCAAAACCATTGCTTATGTTCAAGTAATATTTTCTCAGGGTCAGCCTAGTAGGCACAAAGAGGATTTTGAAATTGCAGTTCAAAGTTGCCAGAACTTGAGATTGTCTTCTATATTACTGATTTTGCAGGCATTAAATGTACACAAATGAGGTGTCATAACAGCTTGTAGCAAAGCTCAATAAAAGCATCAGAAGCCAGGAAATGTGTGAAGGGTGTGGAACACCTGTAAGAAGACCTAGAGACACTACTGTATGCCGGAAATGTGAAGTAAAAATGCAATGAATATCAATGGATGTTAGAGATGTTGGACTATGGGAGTGCTTAATCTTGCCTTATAATCTTTTCTTAATATGCCTTAATTTCTTCCTTCTTAGATTGAAATTATTACTCTATATTACTGGATACTGAAATCACACCTTTAATTTTTATCTTTAATTATTTTTCAGGGAGTCACAGTTAAGTGTGGATGCTTTGCAGAAGACATTTTGTTCTCTTGCTCTTTAAACAGCATTAGGCTTTTTACAGGGATTGAGAATTTTAGAAATCTAGTAAATGTACTTTGTGTTCTGAGATGAAAATGAGATTTTAGAGGGGGACATGTGAAATGTTATTTGAAGCTCATTTGGGAGAGAAGGTGATGTTAATTAACCTTTAGAGAGTGTAGTGGTTAATCTTCACTGTCAATTTTATTGTATTTAGAATCCCAATGAAAACACTTCTCTGAATATCCATGTAAAGGTATTAACAGAAAGTTTTAGCTAAAGAAAGAAGATCCGGCCCAAATTTGAGTGGCAGTACTAGTGGACTGGGCCTTGAACAGAATAAAATGAGAAAGCAAGCTATATACCATTATTATTTCCCCTGCTCTTCCAGATTGACTTACAGTATGATCAGCTATCTCATGTTCTTGTTGCCATTAATCCCTAACTACAATGGATTATACTTACAACTCAGAGCTAAAAGATAATCTCCCTCATTAAGTTTCTATTGCTAAGTTTTTTTGTCAAAAAAGAATAAAATTAACCAAAAGTACAAGGTAAATAAGTAGAATACATCATTGGTATTCAAGTAGATTTATTGTCCAAACTTACATCACTAGAGTTCATTAATCTGAGATCTGAAAAAAATATGGACTAAAACTGTAATAGTTTAATCTATGGTAAATACATGTAAATGATTTCTTGAGAGTCAATCATTATTATTCTCCTAATTCCAAACAATACACATATGATTTGTCAAGTATGATATGTAAAAATGAAAACTCTCCAGGAAAGGAAGAAAACAAAGAATAATTTTGGCATTGAATTTAAAAAACCATCACTGCCCAATAAGTTAAGAATAAACAGCAGATTAATGTAAACACGTAAATAAGACTCTTTAATATTCCTTATTAGGCTCGGCCACATAGATCAAAAGGGTGCTGCCATAACTAAGAACTAGAAGATAAGAAGAAGCGCTGTGCAATATTATCTATTGGCAAGATAGAGCTATTGCAGTCGCAAACTCACAGTGACTATGTGTACTTGCACCAGGGTTTTCAGGAGAGTGGACTTACCTAAACACCTGTACAGATAGAGCAGGGGATGTGTGTGCTATCTCTCACATCTGGATTCCAACTGGGAGGTCAAGGGAAAGGGGACCTTACGGCTTTAAGTTGTCTACCCTCTAATGATTCCATGATACTCCAATAATTAATCCTCATAATCCTATAGTCTCACGACTGGCCCTTGTTTAAATAAACAAGTCACAAAACAAAACTGTACATCATCAATTTAGGAAAACATAGGTATGGACACGGGCATGGTTGATAAGGACGAGAGAGGTCTCTGTTAATTCTCAGTTGGAGGAGACTACACAAAGGTGAAGGTAACACATATTCTTACTGGAATTTCTAGCATTATACAAGGAATAATTAAGAATCCTGGTCAGAGTTTTGGGCCACAAGTGTCTCTATGAATGCTTCACAGTTATGTAGGTGTTCAGGGCCCCGGAGTTACTGCTGTCTTCAGTGTATGGTCTAGTCAGTTAAACAGTGACAAAACCTGAAAGGTAAATACATCAAAGTGGAACACACATTTATATTGCCACCCATTGTCTAGAAGTCAGTGATCCGCTTATTGCAAGGGATTAAACTAATTACAAATTTCATCTAGCCCAGAATTTACAGACAGAGATATTTTAGATGCTTTTCTCCAGTTTCTTAAGCAAGACATACCTTTCTGGAGTTCCTTTTTCTGAAATGTTCTTTTCCCCAAAATGTTCGCACTCTGTCAGGGTGAGTGTGTATGCTTCTCTGCTGTAGCACACGGCTGTCCTTTCATGAGACTACACATTCTATGTCTCTACTAACCTGAACAGAGGCAGACACTTGAGTTGATTCAGTAAGTAGAATAGAAAAAAGAAAGATGCGTTACCTTGCCAGTTCTAAGGAACTTTGATCATTAATCAATCTTGTACCTTCACAAATTTTAGAGTGCTGACTTGACATATCTGCTTTAAGATGCACATGCTATTCTACCTGAAGCTCTGTTCCACTTAAAAGGACAAGTGTAGGTTCCCTGATAGAAATCTCTAGATGAGCTCCAGGGTTAATTCATAAGTCATTCTTTCTTGTTCACTCCTTTTACAGTCTTCTGACTGCAATGACAAAGGAACCTAAATAGAAGTCACTTTGCTAAGTCCAGAAGCAGAGGCAAATGATAAGGATAATGTCGAGATATTTTTTTCATATTAGAACACTTTTGGATAGCTTTAAATACAAATTAGATAAACACAGCAGAAACTGATTCCTATTAACTGTTACAAAACCAGCTCATACCTTATGACATTAATATTAAACCTGGATTATAGCAGAACAAAAAAGCCTACGGAGTTAACTAAAATGGGTTCATAATTGACTCACAGAGACTGAAACAACCTGCATGGGTCTGCACTAGGTCCTCTGCATACATGTTGTGGTTGTTTGGCTTGGTGTTTTTATATGACTCTTAACAGTACAGGTGTCTCTGACTCTTTCAACTTCCCTTGGAACCCTTTTCCTCCTATTGTGTTGCTTCAACTTAGCTCTGATATAATGGCTTGTGCCCAGTCTTATTGCAACCTTTTATGCCACGTTCAGTTGATTCTCCTGGGAGACCTGCTTCTCATTGGAAATAGTCTCTTCTCTAATACAATATATCCTGTCCACAGTTACCCCTCCTTCTGCTCCTCCTAGCTCCCAGAACCTCCCTTTCCCCCCCAGATCCACTCACCTTCTGTTTCCCCTTCAGAAAAGAGCAGGCCTCCCAGGACAGACAAACAGAACAAAAGCAAGATACAATAAGGTAAAGGGAAAGCCCTCATATTGAGGCTGGACAAGGCAACCCAATGGTAGGAAAAGAGTCTTAGGAGGAGGCAAAAGACTCAGAGACACAACCACTCCCACTGTTAGGAGTCCTATAAAAACACTAAATTAACAACTATAAAATATAAGCAAAGGTCTTGTTGCAGACTCATAGGGGCCCCACGCTTGTCATTCCAGTTTGTGTGAGCCATTGTGAGCACTGCTTAGTTGACTTAGTGGGTCATGTTTTCCAGGTGTTCTCTGTACTCTTCTGACCCTTAGTGTCTTTCCTCCCCCACTTCGACATGTTTCCCTCATCTCCAAATAAAGGAACCTGATTGAGACTGCCAATTTAGCTTCTCTCTCCGCTTGGAGCCTTCACCTTTATGCTCCAGCCTCTTTGACAAGAGATCATGTTTCACAGGTTAACAAAAGAGAAACCTGGACAACAATCTAGCCTCAAGACCTTCAACCTACAATCTGTCCAGTCTGAAAGATGTGCTGAGGATATAGGAGCAAAGAACTTGAACTTGTTGGAAAAGCCAACCAATTTCTGAGTTAACTTCAGGTTCACTCCACGAGAGAAAATCCATTCTTGACACAGCTTGAATTTCCAGAAATGGGAGACTGAATAGTCCAAATGTCTAAAGTAGAGCCAAGCACAACTGATTAAAAAAATCAACAAAATAATTCTTAATTATAATCTGCTATATTCACATATTTGTACCTTCTCCAGTTGTCAATAGAGGCTTCCTCAAGCATCAGGTGGGAGCCAATAGAGAACCACAGCCAGACATCATGGATTGCCTGTCAAATGACAGTCCCAGAATTATGTTTCAAAGACTGCTATCTTGTCAAAAATGGAGAACGAAATATTGGCTTCAAATCATAACTAGCTTAGCATATTGGATTAGGATGGTTATATATGGAACATCTGCAGCTGGTATTTAAAAAAATAGTTTTTGAATATAGAATTAATATTGGAATAAATTAAAATTGGGGAGAATGTTGATGAGATTAATGTGTTTGGGGGTGAATGTGAATTTTGACACAGATCAGAATATATTGGCATTAATAATTCTCTTTCTCTCTCTCAAGAATATCTTCCTGGAACCAAAAATTGTGACCTTACTTTTAAAGACAGATTAGAAAATGCAATTTGTTAAGATGAGGTCATAATGGATTAGAGTAGTCTTGAAATCCAATTATTGGTGCCCTTGTAAGAAGAGTTAAGAACACAGAAATAAGTACACAAGAAAATGGCATAGAGACACAGACAGATATTGGATGGAAGCCACAAGCTAAAGAACTCCAAAGATTATTCTATGGTCAACAAAAGTTAAAGACATCAAAGTAATAATTATTGTTTAGAATTTTACAGACAGATCATGGTCCTAGGTATCTAAAGCCTGGAGTTTAATAAGACTTTTTTTCTGGGGCCAGCAATATGGATTTTGCTGCTCTAGCAGAAGTACAAGGTCTACTTTCAAGTATCTACAACAGTCACCTCATAACGCCCTGTAAATACAGTTCTAAGGGACCCAGTGTCTTCTGTTTATCTCCACAGGCATTTCAATACACAGAATGTTTATATATAAATTCGGTGACATACACGTACAATAGAAAAAAAGAAAAGTTACAGAGATATAAAAGTAGGAAAATATATTCTATTTCCATTATTTTCAATAGAAGAAAGTAAGATGATATCACAAAGTAATGAAAATAGACTACTGTTTTCTTAGCCGCTTAAGGTACTTAATTGCAGAGAAATGGATAGACCAATGATGTCTTACACCTTCCAGAAACAGAATTTTTCTTTTCAGTCATGATATCTCTTCCATTGATTGCATTCATATTCTTTTTCTCTACTCAACCTTGTAAATGAGGCGACATGGGTTTCTCTACTTATGAACTGTACTGATAGCAAACCTATATCTTACTTTATTTTATCACTATAACAACAGAAACAATTTAAGGCAGAAAAGGTTAATTTTGGCTCACCCTTTCAGAGGAAGTCACATGCTGTGTAAAGAAACGCATAACAATGTGGTCAGTTTGCAATGGAAAAGTTGGTTTCACAGGGCATGGGACCATGAGACAGAGAATGAAGCAGGAATAGCTCAGCCTCTATGGACCAAATATGACCACACACTGTAGTTCCTAATGCCTTTATGACTCCCAAAACTGTGCTAACAGCTAGAGACCAATATTTCCATACATGACTCTGTGAGGTATATTTCACAACCAAATCCTTAAAGCTTGAAATTATGAATTAGAAACAAAAGAAAAGAAGAAAGGAAAAATATCTAGTAGATTTAATTTTTTAAAAAATAAAATTTCTGGCTGACAAGGAGAGCTGACTGAGAAGCCAAGGACAATGGAACAGGGTTTTGA
>LOJH01012833.1:0-25289 GCA_001685095.1 Ellobius talpinus | reverse complement strand
AGGAGACAGAGACATGGATAGACAAGACATGCAGAGTGAGGTTGAATATTTATTAAGGGGGTTATGGACAGGGAAGGGAGAAGGGGGAGGGAGGGAGAGAGAGAGGAGAAAGAGACAGAGAAGGGGGAAGAGGAGAAGTGGGGAGAGAGGCAGAAGCGAAGCTGCCTCTCCGAGTGGAAGATGGAAAAGAGAGCGAGCTCAGGCTGCTGAAGATCAGCCTGCCTCTCAGCGGATGGGGGAGGGAGTGGGCGTGGCTTGTCTCTTAAAGAGACAGAATAACCATTACAACTACCAATATTGGGATTTAAATAATTTGGTCCAATATGGGCATGGTACTGATGCAGGAGAAATTGGAAGTAATCAAATTGATGTTATAATAGATTTGCTAATAAACTTGCTTAGGAAATTAATTACACAAAATAGAATTTAAATAAAGGAGCATTATCTCCTGTGGTACTAACATGCCTAGTTAGTGAACTATTTATCTTCCAGGCATAATTGGAGACAGGTCCTTGGATAGTAGCACTGGGGTTCCATGGCATCAGGTGTCCTCTCTAGTCCACAGAGCTAGCTCCACTGTGAGGACATGGAAGAGGATCTGGAGTCTGAGGGTAGTGATGATTGCACAATGCAGTGAGCACCCTTAAAGCTACTCACCTGTGCACCATGGTGATTAAAAAAATATAATGTGTATTTCCCATGACCTCTGCAAAACCACCTCACTATAGAGGGGGGTAAGATTCATGTTAAAACAAGTTTGCCTCCATTGGGCACTATGAACTTGCAGAGTAAAACTGGAATAAGACACCAGTACATACCAATTAGACTGACTAAAGGGGAAAAAGAAAACTTTCAAGTCCTCTTGACATCAAATGCTATGATGTCGTGAGAGCCACGTGGGCAGAACTTACTTTGCTGTGCAGTCCTCTCACACTGACAATGTGATTTCTTATGATGCTAATTCGACTGGCAGATGTAGGCTGGCAACAAGGAAGGAAGCATTGACACATACAGTGAGGACTCATATATGGCTTCCCATCCACATCATACCCAGGGCAACATTAATAAACAACTGGAAAGTAAAGGATCCCCAGCCAACGTTTTATGGATACACCAAATATCTGCACAGGCAAAGCAGTTGGTGAACTGCCCGGTGCTAACAGCTCTGAAGACAGAAGTGTTATACCCAAAGTTCCGATCCCAAACATCACCACAAGACTGTAACCGATTGACTGGTTTGTGTCAGGGGCAGAGATGGCTCTGATTCTGGAGCCAAACTCTGTTTCTTTCCTTGGTTCTTTTTACCTTTTTGTCTCTTATTTGGTACCAGGGAAAATATCTTTGGGATGTTCTGAATCTAGGGTCTTAGTGCATCCTTTTGGTCCTAATATCAGAATCTGGATACTTGTCTCTGGCTCTAGGTTCAGGGACAAAGAAAGTGTAGGTTCTCCTGGCTCTGGTCGCATTTTTAGGGTGTTTTTTTCCCTGGTTCTGAACCCGGAGCCAGGCTGCTCCAGGGTTGTACTAGGGCTAAGGACTCCCTGAATCTGTGGGGGCCTCGGCCTCTCAAAAATTGTGTGTGTGTGTGTGTGTGTGTGTGTGTGTGTGTGTGTGTGGTCAGGTTTGAGGCATGGGGACTGCTCCAGGTGGGTACCATAACACAAGGATCTCTTCTTGTGGCTAACTCTGTAAAGTCCAAAGTTCAGTGTGTTTGCTGGATGAGTAAACGAATAGATGTTAGATTTACTCCACCCAGGAGTCTCCCCCTTGCACGATTTAGTTCATCTAAGAGCCTCTCCTATCCCTGACACTACACTCACGCAGACCCAACAGTCTGTGAGGGACCTGGCTGAGGCAGGAACCATGAGTTGAAAGCCAGCCTGGGCTACACAACAAGACCTTGACTCAAAAAAGAAAAATGAATGTCAAAATTGGTTAAATGTCAAAGCACTTTATGGTAATTTCTAAAAATTTTGTTCAACACATTAAATTGGATAACAAAATAAGTAGGAAAAGCCCACTCATTCTAGTTCAGGCTTAATACTAGTATAGCAGAGAAGTTTGTAAGACAGGGTAGGACATGATCTCTGCCTAGCTCTTTGCAGGTCTCTGATGTCTCTCTGTTCTCCATCAGGTCTGTGCTCCAGCTCCCTATGATTTGTGGTTATTCTCTTGTGAACTGGAGTTTCTGGGTCCTTTCCAGCTTCTGTGCATTCCTCAGCACTTTCTCCTCATATGACCTTCCATCTATGTTCACTCACAGAAGCCCAGAAGCTTCTCAACACTGCTGTCCCAGATGTGAGCAGATAGCCTGGGCACTTGAAGCAGACCCTCCTTTTGATACAGAATTTGAGGAAAGCAATCATGGAGAGATGCTGGAAGTGCAGAGACTGGTACAGAGCAGGGCAGTCTGTGCATCCTCACACCCTCACATTCTTCTTTTCCTGCTCATACCCCAGCACTGACCATATCTCAGGATACAGGTTTCATACAGGGACCAACAAGATTATGACTGTCTAGCAGCCACAAACAACACAGAGTGACCAGGTCAAAAGGAGACTCAGGGATGGTTTCACATCTCCTGGGTCCGCAGAGTAATAGCTGGACATTGGAAATGCAAAGGAGTCGGGCAGGCTCCTTTTCCTTTTGTGGGGATAGAAAAGAAGCCACAAGATTTAATTACTATAGGAGCCAGATCTCTGAATTTAACCAATGACTGGCCAGGCAACTGCTAGATGATAGACTGACCAGATAACAGAAAGGTGTCATGATAACCAAGTGGTAGGGTGGCATCAAGGTGGTTGAGTGTCTGAAGTGTGACAGGATAAAAAGGTAAGTGACAATGTTTAAGGATGAAGGCTGCCAGGCTGATGGCCATGTGCTGAGTTTAACACTTTCCAATCAGAAGATCTTAAGGGAGCTTGTATTTGGGGACCTCCTGCATTGTCCAGAATGTTCTGGCTACACTGACTCGGAAATCTCTGTATATCCGGATACCAGGGTGTTCGTTCCAAACCAGGTTCCTCACAGACTGTTGTCAGACTCACTAACAGGTCAGGCTCACTGGGATGGCCAGTCAAGCTCTGACCAGACACACAGGTTGGAAGAAGGGCACAGACCTAGGTTCCCAGCAGGGATATTCCTAATTTGCTCAACAGCCACATATGGCTGGGCTCTATTCTATGTCAGTCAGCAGCCATAAGGGACCAATACACGGTTGATCATTCGGGTAGACAGAGCAAGTGCCTTGCCAAGTTGATTCACAGCCATCATGTAACAGGCCCCAGACCTTAACATGTCTGGACCCCATGATGGAAGTACCACTCAGACCATAAAACTCAGCACTTAGACAGTATCACTTACCAAAATGAAAATAAAGACCTAATCCATCACCTAATCTATTTAGGTGAACTAAATCTTGCAAGGGGAAGCTCCTGGGTGGACTGAACCGAGCATCTATTCATTTACTTATCCAGCAAACAGACAGTGAAGGCTGGGCTTTGCAGAACTAGCCAAAAGAAGAGACCCTTGTGTTATGGTACCCACCCGGAGCTGTCCCCATGCCTGATGTGGGATTCCCCTCTATATGCTGTGAATACCATTGGTTAATAAAGAACTGTCTTGGCCTGTGATAGGGCAAAAGAATAGAGAAAACTAAACTGAATGCTGGGAGAAAGAAGGAGGAGTCAAGGAGAAACCATGTAGTCCTGCTGGAGTCAGATGCTGAAACTTTACCTGGTAAGCCACAGCCACGTGGCAATACCAGATTAATGGAGATAGGTTAAATTAAGATGTAAGAGTTAGCCAATAAGAAGCTAGAGCTAATGGGCCAAGCAGTGATTTAAATAATATGGTTTCTGTGTGATTATTTCGGGGCTGGGCAGCTGGGAACAAAACAAGCGGCCTCCTCCAACACATGCCTCCAATCTGACCACATACAGACACATGTTTCTGTTTTCAGAGCTGTTAGCCCTGAGCAGTTCAACAGCTGCTGTCAGTAAATTAGGTGTATTTGTAAAGTGTGGACTGGGGATTCTCTCCTTCACTTTCCTTCCTGGAAAGTCTCTAAATGTACTGACCTTGCTTTTTAGCTTCTATAGTTTCACTTCTGACTGTTATTGTTAATTGAAATATGACAACCCAGGGCATGGTTTTTGTGCTTAAAAGTTTATCCTGAGAAAGGTTCAGGGCTTTACTGGGATCCTAAACACGCACTGTAGTCACCAACTGGCTAATAATGTCTTCCTTTTGACTTAAACCCATGTCTGAGCAATCTCCTCTGGTGGGTACCCTACAACAATGAGAGCCACTAGGACTTGGAAATGCAAGCTCTTCCGTTGTCTGTGCCCCATGTATGTTAGCCAATCAGTGATGGTGAGTGGAGCCGTAGAACATTGGACTATATTTTGTTTTGGGGTAGTGGTGGTTTGAATGAGTTGTGCCCATAGTCTCAAGCCTTTGACTACTTGATCCCCAGTTGCTGTTGCTGTTTGAATCCCTTAGGGGTTGCTTTGTTGGAGGAAGTGTGTCCCTGCAGGTGGGCTTTGAGTGTTTAAAGACTTGCACCATTTCTAATTCACTCTCTCTGCTCAGTGCTTGTAGTTCAAGGTGTGAGCCCCATCTTCCTCCCCTGCTGCCATGACTTCACTCGTCATCAGACTGAACTCCTCTGGAACCATAAACCCAAACAAACTCTTCTCTTTGTAACTTGCCTTGATTATGATGTTTTATCACAACCATAGAAAAGTAACTAAAATAGGAGGTTTCCTTGACTAGACTCATGACCATACAGTTATTTGTCCCTCAATTGAATACCCGCCCCAAGAGTGGTCCCTCACTCCCTTCTGATGAACCCAGCTCTCCCAGTTGGTCACATTTGCCCCATCACACACTTTCTGACACATTACTCATTGCCTAACAACTGTTAGATTCTCAATTGAGTATTTTTTTTTTGCTTCTAAACATCTTCTAATGTGCCACTTTAGGAACTGGGTGTGGAGCTAGTTTGACATAACTATTTCCTCATGGTCTCTGGCTCAGAACCTGTTCCCTGACCAAGAATGGCCTCCTATCTCACTCAGCAGTCTCATCCAATGGTCAGACTCACATTCCATCACCCGGGCTCCCACAGGCATGACCTTCTGACCAAGCTGTGATCTAATCTCCTTGTACTCCATCCCTCATGAGTCCCTGCAGAGCCTGTGACAGAAAGAGAAGATCAAGGGTGGCAAGTGACAGAACTAACCTGTAGATGTAAGCCTGGGGTAGGGCGACAACGGCTTCTTCTGGTGGCCCACTCTTTGCCTTCCCTTCCTCCCTCTGTCCTCTCTGCAGCCCATCTCATAGTCTGGCCACTCACACTGTGCTGATTTTGCCATTTACACCTAGTCCTCCCTGGCCAGAGCAGGCTATGTGAGTGGCTTTCTTGTAGAAACAATGGCATCCTCAGGAGGGCTCCAGGAGTCAGCTTGCTCAGGCTGTGGTAACATACTAGGCAGCTAAACCATAGGCTTGTTTTCTCAGCTCTGAGGCTGGAAGTCTCAGATCAGGGTGTGTGCAGGGAAGATTCCTCCCGTGGCCTCTCTCATTGATGTGCATGTGGCATCTCCTGTGTCCCCACATTGTTTGCTCTGTGTATCTCTATGTCCCAAGCTTCTCTTCTAATAAAGAACACAGACATATTGGATTAGGTCAATACTAAAGTCCTTGTTATAACTGAATATCTTTAAATACCATCTTTCCAGACACAGTCACATTCTGAAGGCTGGGACTTTCAGCACATGAATGTGAAGATGGACCAATTCATCCCATGATTCTCCAGGAGAGTGTACATTTGATTATTTCCCTTCTCCAAACAGGGCAGCAGGCATTAGGGAACCTAGCCTACACCAACAGCCTCTGTGGTGTAGACTCCTTCCTGTGAGGCCACACACAAGGAGGCCATGGGCAACTGTGAATCATAAGGACATGTTTGATATGTGTAAGACTCGGAATGACCACAGGGTGGCCCATATGGCCTCTGGGGCATGCTGGGACACACAACACAACAGTATCTCAGAGTCTACAGAAAATTTTGTCCTTCATTCTCCCACTGGGATCGCCTCAGACCGAGGGCTTGGGCTGTGGTTAGTCCTGTTTGACAAATGAGAAAAGAGGCTTGGAGGGGGACATGGGCCAGGACTCTCTGTTACCTAAACCACAATATCTGGCAACTCAATTCTTCTCTTCTGCTCCATACGCCAGGCTCTTGGCACTTGTTTTGAACAATTCGCACCAGGGCCACCTAGAGAAGAGAACTAAGTAGGTTAGGAAGCCCCCAGTGGGGCCATGTCCTAATGAAGCTACCAAAGCCCATGCCTATACAGTTGACTCAGTTATTGAGGATTCCCATGAGCCCCCACATCAATCACAAGCAGCTTCTCATTTCTCAGAGCCTCTTGGTCTCTTTTCTGACTCCACTTCCCAGCAATGGGGAACTGCCCATGAAGAACATGTTGAATTCATTTGCATTTTCCATTCCTCATTTAGTAATTTATTCAGGCCCACTTGTCCTCATCCCAGGAAACCTTTTCATGTTTTTCCCCCATGGTTTCTCTGTGAACCTCTCCTGAGTCCTGCCCCTGACAGGTTGACCATCCAGAGCATCTAGAAGCAGTGTGATGCCACGGAGGACATTAGATGGTGACAGTGGAGTCGGGGGGTGGGGCACACATGGGGATCAGGACCTGAGGGCAGGTCCTCTTCCCCCATGGAGCCTCACATGGAATATTTCTTCTCCTTAACAGATCAGCTTATGTGTGGGTAGGAAATTTATCTTCTGTGGATACTCAGCTCTCTGACCTCATTTCTGAAGATTCTCCTGGGTGACACCAAAGCCTGGCACTATCAGGGACAACAACCTGTTTCTAACTGTCTTCACATTCATAGACTCCGATGTTGTTATCATCTCCCTCCAGATGGTCCATTGTCACAAAGGATAAACCTACATGGGTGTATCTCTATTACCTGTAATCCACAGGCCACATCACAGCTCACCCTGGGTGTTATATGTGCCTTATCTTTGTCACACATGTGACATGGTCACATGGAATATGACACAGTCCTGAAAATCTTGGGCCATTTATTCTAATCCCATTTATCTATTTATTTAGCCACGACTGCCAGGAACTTCCTACGTAGACAAGGCTGTCCTTGAACTTGCAGAGATCTGTCTGCTTCTGACTCCCAGGACATTTCTTTTTACTCTGTTGGTCCTCAGTCCTGACATATGTCCCAAATGAGTAACTCCTACACTGCTTGGTTCTACTGATAATGACATCTAGTCCCTACCCAACAGAGCAGTTGGTAGGATAGTCAGGTGCCAGGGTATGTCCTTGAATCTGCATGTTGGCATCCTGTGTGGTGTGACCAAGTGTGACCAGTCGGTGACTCAAGTGTCCAATAACCAAATCACTGGCCCATTGCTTCTGGCCCTTTTGGAAGCATATGAGCCACACTGATGTTCAGGGACCATCCAGTGCAGACAAGGAGAGAAGACTCAGATGTTCTTTCTTCTATGATGTCCCATATACAATCTGTCCATGATAGTATCCCTGATGAAATCTCTTGGGCTCTAGGTTTCATGGTCTTTCTGTACCCTGTTATGGGTCTGCTGAGGACATCCTGTGTAAGGGGAACATGGGTCCTGGCAGAGATAGACTCTGGTGGACAGGAGTGTAGGACGGACAAGAGTGTCTAGGGGGTCTGCACCCTTCATCCAAGTCTTGTGAGAGGAAATGATTCAGTGACTGAACTCCCCAGAGAGATGAGGACTCTGAAGATGCTAAAGAAGAGAAGCACAACCCTGCTGAATATCGAAGTTCATTCATGCCCCTTTCTTCAGTAGGGAATCCAGGCATGAAAGCAAATACAGGAGTGTTTCTGGGGGCCATTGGAGGAGCTGGTGTCACAGCCCTGCTTACAATATGTATCTACCTCATCTTGCTCATGTGAGCCTCATCTCTGGGGTCTGGGCCTGAAATTGGAGGGATTGAAAGGAGAATCCAGGTAGCAGCCACTTAACAAGCATGGGTATAGCCTGGATGTCCAGAAGTGGGGGAAAGAAGAGGTTCTGGGCATAGCTGCATCTTTAGGGTCACTGGGTGTCCTACCATGGTCATATGTTCAAGGATCATGCAATGACCCTTAGTCTGAATAAAGCAGGGTAAATGAGTAAGGGCTCACAGGAAGAAGGAAGTTAGGACAGTAATAGAAGAAACTATATTCACCCTGCCACCAAGCCAGCATCCCAGGTGAGTGATACAAGTATCCCAGGACTCCATCATCCTTCAGGAAATGCCTATGCTGGTGCCCCATTCAGCAGTTCAGATGTGGGACACCTGCCCCCTTGACTTTCTCCAAGCATTGCACGGTCTGCTAATCATGAAACAGTGACCAGTGAGAAAATGGTGTGGCAGAGTTCCCAGAAGAACTGTGCACATTAAGTCACATGAAGTCACAAAGGTTGAGACCAAGACTTGCCATTTTTTTATATGTGGGGACAATGGACTAGAACCTTGAGTGTGGAGTTGATGGGGAGGAAGTGACTGAGACAGGGAGGGCAAGCTCTGTTGGTTAGAGCAACCACTCTGATGATTGAAGCTGGCTCTGCAGTGCAGGCTGTCTCTACTCACCTGCAACATGGACCTAGATCTGTGAGGTAGAAGTAAACAAGACCTAGAGTGTCAAAGCGCCCAGAAGTATGTGGTTGGGTTAGAGACTTCATAGGATATTGGCATTGGAAAGGTACATGCATAGGAGGGCCCTCCACTTTCCTGAAAGAAGCAGCATCTCTACGGTCTTCAAGAGCCTGGATCAGAGCATCACAGACAGGGTCAGTGAGCATCCCTGATCATGCTTCCCCTGGTAAGTGCTGTTACCTTTTCTGTTGCTGTGATAGAACACTCTGAACAAAAGCGACTTGAAGAGGAAAAGTTTATTTCATCTTGTAACTCCCAGGTCACAGGCCCTCATGGAAGGAAGTCAAGGCAGCAGCTGAATTAGAGACTGTGGAGGAATGTTGCTTCCTTCCTTCTTCTGGCTTGCTTAGCTTTCTTTTGTATACAGGCCAGATCCACCTGTGTAACGGTTTAGGGGCAGGGTGCTCAGAGTCAGTACAGGACAAACCCAGACATCAAATTCTCAGCACCAAGAAGATTTGTCACCCTGGACGGGCAAGCAGGGCATTGCCTCTGGATCAAGCAGAGGTAGACAACAGCAGCAGGTGTTTTTGCAGCAGTAGGGTTTTAAGGAGAAAAGGGGGTGTCTGGGCTAGCGTGAGTTGGCAAATCCTGATTTGACAGGTTAGCCACTGTAGCCAGTTTTGATTGCTGAACCTTAGCATTTGGTCTCAGTGACCAAAGAAGGAAATGGACCTTGGGTGCTTGTAAAACACAGTGTCTGCTCTACACTTATGGTATGCAGGTACGCTAGCCGGGAACCAGGCTGGAGATTTAAACACACGCATACACAGGCAGACAGAGACATGGGGACACGGGTCATCCTTGATACAAGAATGCCAACTTTGTTGTGCTCAGGGGCAGCTTATATAGTGCTCTGGCCACGCCCCAGCTCTCCAGATCTTTCAGCTACAACCACCAGAAACCGCTCTCCTGCCATCAAGGTCTCGTGCTCAGAGTAGCTGCAGGCCGCTCAGAGCAGGGGAAAACAAGTTGTTTACAAGAAATTCAGGGTCTGGGGGTCCACAGCCCCCAACAGGAACTAGCTTTAGAAATGTAATATAATGGTTTTTAGCAAGGGAGAAGGAAGAGAAAAGGGCAAAACCTATAGGTTTCACATTAGCAGTGCGAGGGCCTGATAGAGAGCCCTTCAACCTGCCACAGTTAGGTGGACACACCTCTGTTTATTAGTGATCATGAAAATGACCCCACAATCATACCCACTGGCCAGTCTGATGGAGGCAATACTCAACTGAGGTTCTCTCCTCCCACATGACAACCAAGCTTAGCCATTACCCTGAGTCTCCATCTCACTGATGGCACCTAATGACCCATAACCTAGCTAAGACCCAGCCCCTCTGCATTTTTGTACTCTACTACTTCTCCCTCTGTAAAGCACCCCAGAGGGCATCTGCGCTGCTTCTGAATACACTTTGCATCTAATATGCCTGATCAGGCAAGAGGCCTGTAGCTTCTAGACCAGCTGGGACTACATAGTGAGGTCTTGTCTCTAAAATCAGCATAGTCCAAAGTCCCACTGATGGACCTGGATGGGACTTGAACTCTGAATAAATATTGATGAAAACATCAACAAGCAGCAACTTAGCAGAATTCATCCAAGACAACTCACTGTCTTTACCTCACAGATGTTGTACACATCAAAGACTCCATAGATGTATATAAATGGCAACGTGATCATAAAAGTCACAGATTATGCTACTATGGTCTCTCTGAATAACTTAAAGAATTTAGTTTGTCAATGACTGACATGGTTAGCCCTGCAAGTGGATCACCATCACTCTGACACCTACAAGAATGAGGAGCTTCTGAGATATGCAAATAGTGATAATGAATGGATTTCCAAATCTGGAATTAAGAAATGGATCCACATGGGTACTCCCCAGCTTAATATCTGAAAGTAGACGAAACAACAAATAAGAGCCCACAGAGAGGGCCCTAAACCCTCTATCACTCAGAGTTAGGAAGCTGAGGTTCAAAAAGCAAGAAGGCAGGGAAGAGAAGGCACTGAACAGAGACACCTATGAGAAAGGTGCAGATCTTGGTCTTTTGGTCACAGGTGATGTGGTGTGAAGGAGGAGAACTGATGTTTCAGACACTTATAGGTGCAGGGGGCCAGGGGTGAGAATGACTCTAAGATTCAAGTGATTGGATCAAACTCATCTCAACACCAGCAGGTCTGGGAGTCTTGAGGGGAAGAAATCTCTTAGGATTGCTAAGAGCTGAAGAAAGAATGGGAGGCAAGGAGGTGGGCACTATGGGTGCCAAGGATGCTTTTGAGAAACATTGCAGTTAATTGAAGTTCTGAAGTAGGCTGGCACAGAAAGTGGTCACACTCCATAGTCATTGACTGTCTCCAAGAGCACACAATGCTGTGTCTTCAGGAAGTCCCATGCATGTCTGTGAGGGCATTCCATGCCTTGTGCTGATGGCACTCCCATGCCATTTCTATCACAAGGAGAAGATGGGGTCTGGGAAAACTACAGTTCTGTCTCCCTCTGGCTAATGTACACTCATGGATAGATTTAGCAATCTGTCTTCATCTCTCTAAGACCCTAGCCATGAGGCTGGTCTCTACATCACTAACCCTCTGAATGTACAACAGCATACATGGCCTCTTGGCTAGATGGGTAACCTTGTAAAAGATACTACCTCTCCAGGACTTATTTTACCTCTCTGTAAAATGGGTAAAATGATAAGTGTTTTCCTGCTAGGGAGAGTATGTTTATTGATTGGGGAACAGCAATAACTACAGTGTTGGATGAATGATTAAGTGATGCCTTCAGAACCCTTCATGGAAGGAGAGTGAGCAAGTGTCTTATAATGAGTGCTCTGCAGCCTCCTTTTTATTTCCTCGAGTCCCCTCTCTGTGGCCTGCTGTGACTCTCTTCTCTTCATACAGACTCAACAGCAGGACTCCAAGATGCACAGTCACCTGAGAATCCAAGCTCCTCCCAGAAGACGCTCACATTAGGGACACAGCGAGACCGGCATTATGTCTCCCTCACTTTTGTGGGGTGAGGCCTCAGCAGGATCCGTCTCCCCAGGATTCAGAAATCTGCATACATTCAAGAACATTCAGGAGCACCATCTGGAGCACCTGTGTCCTCCATCCCCAAGGATGATTTCTACAGCCTTCTCTTCCCAATAGGCAACAGGGTTACACTGCCAAGTGTGAAGTTCACACTGTTGAAATTGTCTGACTTTGCAGTAAAGCACAAGTCTGTGCTCCTTTGTTTATCAACAGAGACGCTACCTCCTCTGTGTCTTCGTCTCCTGTTCTGTCTTTCTCCCCTCTTTGTCTCTGTGTCTCTCTGTTCTCTGTGTCTCTCTGTGTCTCTGTCTCTCTGTGGATGTGTCTCTGTCTCTCTGTAGATGTGTCTCTGTCTCCCTGTGGATGTGTCTCTGTCTGTCTCTGTTCCTGTCTTTTTCTCTCTGTGTGTATATGCTACTGCCAATGTGTACCCACGTAGAGGTTAAAAGCCAACATTCATGACTTTCTCTATCATTCTCCAGCTTCTCTTTTTGAAGCATGGACTCTCATTGAACCTATCCATCAATCCATGGAGATACCTAATGTCTCCGTGTCCACTCTAGGATACCCTTCCTTCCCGTGTGTATCCATAACCTTCCTCCAGTAACACCCATGACCATGTTATCACTTTCTTCTCCTTAAAAATACCTCAGAAGCAGGTGCCTGGGAGCTGGAGAGGTGGTTCAGTGGTTAAGAACGTCCTGCTCTTGAACAGATCTTGAGTTCAGTTATCAGTACTCAGATCAAGTGACTCACAACTGCCAGTTCCAGAGAATCTGATCTCCTTTTCTGACCTCTACAGGTACCAGGCACATATGTGGTGCACATAAACTGATGCACATATATATATATTTAAAAATCATTTTTATTTAAAAGCAAGTGTTTGGGTATAGGTAGTAGATAACAATAGGAGCCTGTAAGCTTCCTCCTGAAAAAAATATTAAATAGTAAAAATCAGATTCAGAAAAAAAAGTCCCAAATTTTCTGCTAGCACTCTAATCATGATGGGATCATAATGCCAGCATTCATGGCAACCGCTAAGAAGACTAATGGAAATGGTCTGCTTCTATCTCAAAAGTACCTGATGCCCACACTCTACCCTGCTTATGAGAAGGGACCATCGATCTGTGAGTTATAAGGAGGGTATGGGTGCACTTCTCCACCTACTGGTCAGAACATTACACAGTAACTGGCAGACCTCTGGTACAGAAAAGACGGCATTGACTCACTTCCTCCTCCTTTCTCTAAGCACAATGACAAACCTCAGAAGTAATGCAAGAGGCAGCTGAAGAAGACTCCAGTGTGTGTTGACAAAGCCAGTTGGTTAAGGACTTAAGGCTAAGAAGCAGAACAGAAGAGGAGAAACTGTACCCCCATCACACACACCTCTTACCAGAAGAGTCTTCAGACCCCATCTATTCACTGAGATGGCACAGTGTGAGACAGTGGTATGAGCTCATGGGCTCACCCATCTCCTGTGTGGAACAGGAGACTCCCAACAGCATCATGCTGCTGCTTCCTTCCTTCACTGACGTTAGAACCGGTTTCTTCAAACTTTCAGTATAGACTGAGGACCAGCAGCTCTCTAGTAATTCTCCAGTCCTTCAGCACCAGACTGGAACTGCTGAGATATCCAGCCTGGTGAAGTAGCAACTACCAGTTTTTTGTCCTCTCTAGTGTGAGACAAGCATTGTTAGACTACACATATAGAATTGTATTCTACTAGTTCAATCCTTTTAGAGAGCCCTGACTAATACGCACATACCGAGCAGCTTCAATGTGTTTATTTTTCTCAGTTCTGGAAGCTCTAGGTGAACTTTTTGTTTGTTTGTTTGTTTTGTTTTGTTTTTCAAGACAGGGTTTCTCTGTAGCATTGGAGCCTGTCCTGAAATTAGCTCTTGAACACCAGGCTGGCCTTGAACTCACAGAATTTGCCTGCTTCTGCCTCCCAACACTGGGATTAAAGGTGTGTGCCACCACCGTCCAGCCTAGATCAACATTTTTACAACAAAGATTTCTCCTGAGGCCTCTCTTTGGCCTGCAGATGAAGTCTTCTCCCCATGTCCTCATGTGGATGCCCTGTCTGTGTCTATGTCTGCGATGGCTAGCCTCAGCTGGAAACTTGATAAAATCTAGACTCAACTGGGAGATGGGCTTCTAAGCATGCCAGTGGGTGATCATCATGGCTAGGTTAACACCGTCCCATAGACGGAGATCATAGACTGTACGGTGAGCTGAGAACATTCTACCAACTCTCACTCTGTTTATTGCATACCCTGTAGCCATCAATGGGCCTCACCACAATGGACTGTAATTTCAAACTCTGAACCAAAATCAACCTTTCTTTCTTTAAGCTATTTTGTCAGGATATCTAACAGCAACAGGGCAGCTGCTTAGGAACGAGTGTCCCTATTGCCTCTTCATACATTAAAAAAAAACTTGATTGCATTTATTTTTTAATGTGTGTGTGTGTGCTCACTATGGTATGAGTGTGCCACCATGCATAAGTGGGGGCAAAGCACAACTTATGAGAGCCAGTTCATCCTTTCCACAATGTGGGTCCTGGGGATCACACTTAGGTCATCAGGCTTAGTGGCAAGTGCTTTTACCTGCTAAGCCTTGTCCCTGACCATCAGACTACCGAGAAACAAATGCTGCAGACAGGGTTCAGGAGCAGAGGGTGTGTCTTTGACTCCCGCTACACCCCACATGAAAAGTGGAAGTGCTTGTTCTCCCAGGGCCTTGACAGCTCTGATAACCTATGGGCGGAAAGTTCGTTTTCTGTGGTCAGTTGCTCTCTTTCCTCATTCCTGGACTTTCAGGAGGACGTTGTCTCAGTCCTGTGACATCGAAGCCTGTCATACTCTCCTCAAGGACCCGCCTCAAACTGACCAAGCCTCCTTTCTCTGGCCACCGAGAAGAGCCCAGAATCTTCCACTGTGTGATGCTGTGGCTCCTGTTTCTGTGTCTGCTCTGGACAGGTGAGTAGAGATAGCTATAGGGCTGGTGGAACAGGACCGAGATAACTCTCATTTATTTGCAGGGTCCCTGGTTGAGACGGGGGATTATGAGCTCTCGGTGACCAGTTCGGTAACAGTACAGGAGGGTCTGTGCATCTATGTGTCCTGCCAAGCCCATTTCCCCACTTCCAGTAGTTCTGTCTTTGGCTACTGGTTCCAGGATGGGGCCAATATAAACTACGACCCTCCAGTGTCTACAAATGACCCAAATCGATCAGTTCAGAAGGAAGCTCAAGGTCGATTCCATCTCATGGGGGGCCCAGATACCCATAACTGCTCCCTGGAGATCAGAGACACGAAAAGAAGTGACACACGAGTGTACTTCTTCAGGGTGGAAGGGAGTGGAAACATAAAGTACAGTTTTCTGAAGCGGAAGCTCTCTGTGCATGTGATAGGTATGTGATGAGGGCATGTGTGGGGGTCCTTGTCCCAAGGCTCTGGGTGTCCTCAGACCAAATAACGAAGCTGACTGGGGAAAAGCCTGACTTGAAGTGGAGTCACACATAGTGATTCCCACCATGTTTTGTGTCCCTACCTCTCTCTGTCCAGCTCTGACTGAGACCCCTAACTTCCAAGTTATGCCTACCCTGGTGTCTGGCACTTCTACCCAACTGATCTGTTCTCTGCCCTGGGCTTGTGAGAAGGGAACACCCCCCATCTTCTCCTGGATGTCATCTGCCCTCACCTCCCTGGGCCCTAGGACCACCCTCTCCTCAGAGTTGAAGCTCACACCCCAGCCCCAGGACCATGGCACTAACATCACCTGTCAGGTGACCTTCCCTGGTGTTGGTGTTACTGTGGAGAGGACTGAACAACTCAGTGTCACCTGTGAGTGCCAAGCCAGGAAACCAGGGTTTTGGGGGATGGGATATTAGGGTGCAGGATGGAGTGGGTATAACTGGGTGATGGGTCCTGAAAGCTAGGAGTGTGGGAGAAGAAAAGAGCACAGGGGTGAAATACCAGCAGCCACCTCCTCTCTGAAAAGAGAATGACCATATCTGTCTGCCCAGATGCTCCACAGAAGCTGACCATCAGGGCGTCCTGGGGAGAGAACACAGGTAGGGCGAAACTTCTCCTCCCTGGGGTGGGTGCAGGAACTACTGCCCCCAGAGATGAGCAGATGTTTTGGAGCTCAGGCAGGAAGAGGTTCAGGGTGGAGAAGGGGGTGATACTGTACCCCTCACCTCACCCACACATTGCCCTCTCCCTGAGATGCCCATGCTTCTGTGTTTCTCCAGACACAGATGGTAGTCTCCAGTGCCAAGACTGTCTTCATCCCCAGCCTGCCCTCATTCCCAGCTCCCTTCCTTTCTGTGAGGTGATTTTGTCAAAGTTAGTGTGAGATGTATCTTATTCTGCCTCCACCTCTGTAACATGATAGAGGGAGTGACTTTCATAGCAGAAACAGGCTCCTTACCTCTGAAGGCCAGGAGTCCCAGCTCCAGGCGGGAGCCCTAGCTCCAGGTGCTCATCTATCTGCTTGGTTCCTGGTGAGGGGGTCCTGCCTGTGCTGTAGGTGCTCTTCTCTTTACTCCTGTCTTTCGACAGCGGAAACATACCACACAAGCACTCTGCTGTCGTATTATAGCCCCATTAATTCCACCAGTGACACATCTATTCTACGATCTCATCTACCTTAATTACCTCCCAGTTACCTCTATTATATTGCTGGTTGGGACTCTAATATATATGAATTTTAGTGCAATATAATTCTGCCCATATAAAAAATTAATAGTAATAGCTCTTAGTGTCTAATATTCTCCTGTCTCAGTTGACCATACACAGGTAGTCTTGTATGCACATTTAAACACACACAGACACACACACACACAAACACACATTGAGGCCCTGGGGTAGGAGGAGAAACATATATCTTCTTCACACACTACTTTACAACTTTATCAATTTCTTATTTATTTATTATTTACTTATTTATATAGGATGGAACTAAAGCACTGAGCTGCATTCTAAACCCTTTGTTAATGAAGTCCCTAAAGAAACTAACTCCCAGCAAAAGTCAAGGCTAGGGATTGCGGAAGCAAAGCAGCTGATCCCCACCCCAGACACTCAGTTGCAAAAAGAGACAACAGACCCTGGACCCCGCCACAGTTTCAAGAAGCAGCTAGTCTACAGGAAACTGCTAACTTCCTCATTCTGCCCTGAACACGCTCTCTTCCTATTTCCTGCCCTTGGCCATCAAACCCCCAGCCTGAAGCATGTAATATACACCTTCCTGAACTCTGGTCTCTGTATTTCTGAGTTCTGTTCCCTGATCACAGTGTAACCCATGTGCAGACACCCTCTGGCATTAAAAAAAAGCCTGCCTGCCCTGATATTTGAGGTTGTCTAAAGTCTCATCTCTTACTTCTTCATATAAACTTAATTCTTACTTATTTTTACGGTGCCTTCATGGTCAAGCCTACCAGGGCACAATACATGTGTCAATCAATGGCAAGTGACTGAATTAACTTTTTCCCCTTAGGCATAGTTTTCTTAGAGACTTTCTTGTTCATACATATTAGTAACTCCATGGTTTTCTAATGATATGATAACACATTTACCCTCTTATCTCTTGACAGAAAACTGGCATTCCTTATCTTTTATTCAATAAGTGACTTACATGAAAACTCTTTATTTGTGTGACCATGTCTATAAAATTACTTCCTGAGGTAGAAAATTCCAGTACAAAGGGTCATTTGGATTTCGCACACATGCTGCCAATTTGCACAGCATGGACTTTGTCTCATGCATATCCCAGGAACGGTGTCTTTCTTGCCTAACAAGCACCCCACCCTCCCTCGTGCCACAGATGAAGTCACTTTATCCTCTCAAGAAACCGAGTCTCTTTTGTGGTGTTTAAGTATTCTGGGCTGTGGCTGTGCCTCCATTGGTAGAGTGCTATCCTAGCATGGAGGAAGCCTCAGGTGGAATCCCCAGCACTGCATAAGCTACACATGGTAACTGCACTCCCGCAAACCCAGCACTTGAGAGGTGGAAGCAGGAGGCTCAAAAATTCTAAGTCACCCTCATCTCCATAAGTTTGAAGCTGCCTGAGGTAAATGAGACCCTCTCTCACGAAAATAATAATAACAATAAGTTGTATTGTGATAAGTTCCAAATTATAACAATAATAATTTCCAAATAATAACAATAAGTTGTCTGTGATAATTTCCAAAGTCATCTGTTTGGTAGGTGAAGGGACTTTTCAGTGCCCTACAGTTAGCGTAGGGTGATTTTGTCTCACCATGGGCAGAACACTGTGGCATTGTCCCTGGACAGCCCCACTGTCCTTCACATTCTCCTTCAGCTTTCCTCCTCCTGGAAGACCTTCTTGCCCTGAGAATCTCCCGGAGCTTTGGGGACAGATCCACTATAAAAGCAACCATGTGCTGTACCACGCCTGCCTTGGGCACCTACTGCTGGGACTGTGAGCTCCTAGGACACAGCTGAGTTAGGCAGGCCTCAGTGAGATGCCCTTGAGATACAGAAGGACAAACTCTCCAGGGCAAGTAAGGCATCTAAGTTGGCAGAGAAGAGTGGAACCCAAAGTAGTTCTGATGTTCTCACACTTCTAAGAGATACTGTCTATCCACTCTTTACAGTGTGAGGCCATCAGCCAGCAGAAGAGAAGACAGGTGCGGTAACAGGAGGAGAAAGAAAGGCAAAAGCCCCCTGTGACTGGGCTCAAGCCTTCTCTCTGCCTCCTCAGAACCTGAAATCCTGCACAGTGGTTCATCTCTGCATATCCCAGAGGGTGAGTCCCTGCGCCTGGTCTGTGCTGCCGACAGCAACCCCCCTGCCATGCTGAGCTGGGAGCAACAGACCCAGAAGCACATCCAGCTCTCCAATGAGGAACTACAGCTGCCGAGGGTGGAGTTGGAGGACCATGGAAAATATATCTGTCGAGCTCAGAACAGTCTAGGTGCTCAGGTGGCCTCTGTGAGCCTCATCATAAGGAGTGAGTTGGAAGATGATGGGGGTGGCGCATTGCAATCACAACTTGGAAAGCCCCTGTGATGCCTCTCTTTGTGTTCCACTCCCCAGGCCTTCTACAGCTGCTGGCACCCTCCTGCTCCACTGCAGCTGCTCCTCCAGAGCCTGGCCCTCCCCCTTCCTGCGCTGGTGGCTGGGGGAGGGGCTGCTGGAGGGGAACAGCAGCAACGTCTCCTTCCGGGTCACCTCCAGCTCCACAGGACCATGGGCCAACAGCTCCCTGACCCTCAGCATGGAGTTCAGCGCTGGTCACAGACTCCGTTGTGAGGCTTGGAACGACAATGAGGTTCAGAGTGCCACTATCTTGCTGCTGCCAAGTCAAGAGGTCACAAAGGGTAATGTCTGGGTTGTACAAGACGTCTGAGTGAACAAATTAGAGCTGACTCGGCTTAAACGGGGCTAGTGTTCACGGTTTCCTCTCTGTTGGGTTGGTAGGAGGTCTGGGGATAGGAAGCTGTACACGCATACAGCCATGGGGAAGAATGGACCTAGACCAGAGTGGGAGTGGACACTCATAAATAATGGGCTGCAGAAAGTTGGCTGCTAAGATGACCGCTTGAGAAGAAAACTTTCCATCACCCAGGCCTTTCTTGTTAACAAACAAACCAGAACCCAGTATAGGAGTGGTCCAAGGGGCCGTGGGAGGAGCTGGTCTCATGGCTGTCTGCCTCTGCCTCGTCTTCTTCACGTGAGTGGTGGCCCCATTTGGTAAGGCCTCTGCTTAAAGAACCACGAAGACTCAGCCAGGGTCAGGGTTAGCAGAAGTCAGCTGCTGCTTTGGCCAGGTGCAGGGTCTGTTCAGATCATGTAGTCCCATGCACTGAGGATCTCTAATTCACAGAGCAGCCCCATATGTAGCCCCTGTGCCTGGTCTGCTCTGTTCTGAAACTCCATCCATCAGAAAACAAACTGATCTCTTTATCCAGAGTGAAGCTTCTCAGAAAGAAATCAGCCCTGAAAGTAGCAAGCAATCCTCCTGCTGATAGCCCTGTCTCAAGCATGATTTCGTCTGGCGTTTTGGTGAGATACCCTACCCAGGTATCCAAACTGAGCTTGTGTTTTCCCAAATGTCTCCCCAACATCCAGCTTTTCTTCTGCATCCGCAGGCTGGGGACCTGGCATTTGTCCCCACCTCTATCTCCTGCTCCAGGTATTTACACAGGACTGCCTATTATTGCTGTCAGCAAAGCCCTCCCCACATAGCTACTTCCTGTCAAGTCTTCACAGCCTTTCCCTGGGCCTCGGTGCTGTCTTCATCAGCCCAGACTTAACTTTCAGAAAGGAATCCCAAACACAGCGGCTGAGTTCTGCTTGATCCTAACAGTTCAAATGTGTGTCATTAAACAGAACTAGAATGCCAGGCTGGGCATGGTGGGCAGACCTCAGGAGGCTGAGGCAGGGGTATGGGGAATGCAAGGCCAGCATGAACTCCCTAGAGAGTTGAGGGCCTACCAGGGATTATGAGACACAAATAAAATCAAAAGTGAGAAGAGAGAGCTAGGAATGGGGCTCCGCAGTGGAGAACTTGCCTGGTATCCACCAGTGAGAAACGGGCTGTGGCACAGACGTGTAGTGCCTGTGTAGAACCTACCAGTGATGGCTCAGTTTGTGACTAAGGGTTAGAACCACCCGGGATGGGGGTGTGGCTCAGAGTTGGAGTGCCCGCCCAGAATTTAACAGTGAGGCTCTTGCTTGTAGCTCTATTGTAGTTTTCAAGCATGTGTGAGACTCTGGGTTCTATCCTCAGTAGAGAGAAGGGGATAGGAGAAGAAAAGAGATAGACGAGTCAGAGAGACAGCAGGAGGTTGGGCTTGATGGCACTTGCCTATATTTCTGACTCTTGAGAAGCATAAGGAAAGAAAATTTAAAACTTGAGGCCAGTTTGGGCTGCATGCAGAGTTCCAGGAGAGTCTGGGCTACCTAGATATTTAACTTCATGATAAAAAACAAAAATAAAGAAATAGACTGTTGATCACATGCATAACAAAATATTCATTAGTCACATAAAAAGCAGAAACAACATCAAATTTCATTCCATACGTCATATCCCAATCACTGTGATTCTAGTTTGTTGTCAATAACCAAATGAAAAAATTACTAATGGTACATTCACATTCTTAATTTGGGGTCCTCAGTCTTTCAGATCCGGCGTCTACTCTGTTCTCCCACACATCTACCCTGAGCTCCCGCACATCACATGTGCTCCATGTGGCTAGCACTATTGTCAACATCGAGACTTAAAGAATGAAGTCCCAACTCCCGGGGCACGTGCTTCCTGGCCCCTCCATGAATGGAGCCTCAATCATCTCCCATGTGTCAACTAAAATATCTCCAGCTCTGGCAGGCAGACCTGCCTCTTGTAGTCTTAGATTTCCCTGCTCCCTCCACATACTGTGAGCCCCACCAGAGCAGGATGAGACTAATCCTAGCTTTTTGAGAGCTTGCTGTAACTTCCTGCTTCTGCCCACCAGGTTACAATTAGATTAAGTTTTCATTTTATTTTTGAAATTTTACTTATTTATGATTTGGGGTTTCTGTGTAGCCCAGGCTGTTCTGGAACTCACTGTGGAGCCAGAACTTGTCCCAGACACAATCTTCCTTCTACAGTCTCCCAAGTGATAGGATTGCTGGCAGACACATCTGGTTTTTCCTTCATTTGTTTGTGACAATCTGATGCTGTCTTTTGTGAGTTACTTAGCCTGAACCAGACTATGTTTATATACATAAAATGAGAAAGGAGGGGGTTGTGAGGACTCAGAGAGCTAATTAAAATCTAATTAAAATTAGCTGGGATGGGATGCAGCATGTTGTTAGAGTCCTTGCTTACTATATGCAGGGTCCTGGGTTTGATCGCAAGTGCTGTGGATGCTGTTGTGTGTGCACATAGGTATATCCTGGGGAACGTAGGGAAGGGGTATAGACACATTCATATTCATGTTCACACGTCATTAAGTTAAGGTGAATGAGTGAAAGCATGGAGTGAACACTCAGAAAATGCATGTGAAGAAGATAAATGAACAAATGCACAGCTAAGCCCCAAGTGCCTTTGGTGATTTTTTATGCCATCTGCAAAGTCTTGACTGATGCCCTTCTATAATCGGGTTCCAGGATCACCTGAATGCATCAGGGTCACAAAACCAGAAAGGTCAGCCACCTTTTGCCACAGCCCTACACACTCTAGCAGATGAGCCTGAACTCCACTACGCCTCCCTTTCCTTCCAAAACCTGAAGCCCAGGCAGCCTCAGAACACGGAGACCATCAAGTCTGATTACACCGAGATCAAGATCCACAAGTGCTGACACTCCTTGCACCAGGTGTCCCAGCACTGCCTGGAGTCCCGGAAAGGCATGGCTGAGGACAGTATATGTTAGGGGCAGATTCTGATATCAGTGACTTTCTAAACCAAGGGTTTTGAAGGGGCAGGAGGGAATCTTAGAAGGAATGAAGGTCACAGGATTCCTGGGTTCAAGTCCAGATTTAGTGTTATTCCCACAGAAGCTGCCTTTCCTCATGTGGCCTCTCTTCCTTCTCTGTAAAATGGGGTCATATTCATAAGGTGTGACAAGGAGAAAATGCAGTGTTTATTATTAATTGTGTTGCTTTATGTTGCCTCGGCAGTGGGGAGAAAATTCTGACTTTATTACATACTTGAATTTTACTTGTATATTTTAAAGAATATATATTAATTCTTAAAGTGATTCTGTTTTTTGTTTGTTTGGTTGGTTAGTTTGGGGTTTTGGGGGGGAGGGAGCTTCTATTGGAAATAGATTCTTTCTTATACAGTATATCCTGATTACGGTTACTGCTCCCTCTATTCTGCTCAGTTCCTCCCCACCTCCTCTCCCATCCAGATCCAATCCACTCCCTTTCTGTTTCATTAGAAAAGAACAGGCTTCCAATAGATAACAACAAAACATAAAATAAAATGCAATAAGCTAAAACAAAACCGTCACCAAAAGTTGGACAAGCCAAACCAACAGAAGGAAAAGAACCCAAGAGAAGACACAAGAATCATGCACACACTCAGGAGTTCTATAAAAATACTAAACTGAAATTTTTAGAATATATGCAGAGGACCTGGTGTAGACTCATGTAGGCCCTGTGCTTGCTGCTTCAGTCTCTGTGAGCTTATGTGAGATTTGCTCAGTTAATTTAAAGGGCCTTGTTCTCCCCCAGCTCTTAAACTATTTCCACCCCTCTTCCACAGGGTTCCTTGAGATCTGAGGGGAGAAATTTGATGAAGACATTCCATTTAGTGTTGTTTGTTCCAAGGTCTCTCCCTCTCTGCATACAGTCTGACTGGGTTCTTACATCTGTTCCTGTCTTCTGCAGGGAAGAGATTCTCTGATGATGGCACTGATCTAGGAGTCCAGCAGAATATCATTGTTGGGTCTTTATGTGATTTGGGTATCAGGGTAACCATGGCTTAATAAAATGAATTGGGCGATGTTCCCTCGGTTTCTATTTTGTGAAATAATTTGAGGAGTACTGACATTAACTCTTCTTTGAAAATCTTGTAGCATTCTGGGTTAAAATCATCTGAACCTGGGCTTTTTTTGATTGGGAGATTTTAATGACTTCTATTTCACTCAGGGTTACAGTTCTGTTTAAGTTGCTTATCTGATCTTGACTTACTTTGGTAAAGAGTATTGTTGGTATAAAGGTTAATAAAGATTGTCTCTATGATTCTCTCAATTTTTCCATGTCTTTTCCATTACTGAGTCTGATTTTTACTTTTGCTTTTGTTGATTTGGATATTATCTCTCCACCTTTTAGTTAATGTGGATAAGGGTGTGTTGATCTTACTGCTTTTCTCAAAGAACAACTCTTTGTTTCATTGTTTCTTTGATGGTTCTCTGTAGGGATATGTAAGTAAAGCCTTTGTGGCTGGCTTTGAGAGAAACGTTTCAGTAAAGCCTTTGCTATGTTTGGGTTAATCAGTAGAGACTGAGAAACTGTTTTGAGACTGTCTAAACCTGGAAGAAATGTTTCTCTGGAGTCTGCACTTGGTGCTCTGTGGGAGCTTGCAGCTACACCGACCTTGGTCCTAAGACACTTCTGGCTGACCTGGAGTTCTTACTTTTGACGATGGCTTGGCATAATCAAAAGAGACTAATATTTTTATGAGTTGTCTTCTCTCACGGGCAGCAAAAGCAAGATAACTTTGGTAGCTGGAACTTTCCTCAGCTCCAATTAACCTTGTATATATTTGAATAAAGTAACTGAAGTGAGTTAGTTGGGTGTCAGCCTTTTCCAAGAAGGCTCTACCACTCTTCTTGGGAAAATGAAATCTTACTTAGCATATTGGTGAGCTTCTCTCTCTGCTGTGGCACCTATGACTCAACAACCAACAATAGTTCTCTTATTTCTATTTTATTGATTTCAGTCCCGAGTTTGATCATATCTTTCCAACTACTCCTTCTAGGTGATTTCTTCTTTTTGTTCTAGAGCTTTCAGGTGTGCTGTTAAGTCACTAAGTATAATTCTCAAGCTTGTTGTTGTTGTTTTCATGAAGGCCCTTAATGCTATGAGCTTGCCTTTTAGAACCACCTTCACCCTGGCCCTTAAGTTTGGGTATGTTGTGTCTTCATTTTCATTTAATTCTAGAAAGTTTTTAGTTTTTTTCTTAATTTCACCCATGACCCATTTTTCATTCAGTAGAGAGTTGTTCAATTTCCACGAGCTTATAAGTGTTCTATTATTTCTGTTGCTGACATCCAGCAACTGTGGTGATCTGGTAGGATGTATGGAGTTATTTCAGTTTTCTTGTGTCTTTTAAGATTTGCTTTGTATCTGAGTATGTGGTAAATTTTGTAGAAATTCCATGAGTTTCTTTTTGTGTTTGGGAAAGATATCCTGTAAATAGCTGTTAGATTCATTTGGTTTTTAACATCTGTTAGTTTCCAGCATTCCTGTTAAGTATTTATCTGGTTGACTTGTCCATTGATGACAGTGGAGTGTTGAAGTCTCCCACTATCAGTGTGTGGGGGCCAATGTGTGAGTCAAGCTGTATTAGAGCTTCCTTTACAAACTCGGGTGCCCTTGTGCTTGGGGCATAGATTGTAAGAATTGCTGTGTCCTCTTGGTGTTTGTTTGTTTGTTTTCTTTTTATGAATATATAGTGTCTTTACTATCTCTTCTGGTGAGTTTTGGTTTGAAGTATATTTTGTCAGATGTAAAATGGCTATACCACCTTATTTCTTAGGTTCATTTCGGAGACCAGCTTCAACAAAGATACCACTTACCAGGGTAGGGTCATGGGGATTAGAAAAATAAGTAAAGAGAATGAAGACGTGAGTGAAAATAATACAACAAAGCCAGGCAGTTGTGGCGCACACATTTAATCCCAGCACTCGGGAGGCAGAGACAGGTGGATCTCTGTGAGTTCAAGGTCAGCCTGGTCTACAGAGCTAGTTGACAGCTAGGACTATTACACAGAGAAACCCTGTCTCAGAAAGAAAGGGAAGGAAGGAAGGAAGGAAGGAAGGAAGGAAGGAAGGAAGGAA
>LOJH01012832.1:0-21125 GCA_001685095.1 Ellobius talpinus | reverse complement strand
CACACACACACACACACACAGCTCCCACACCACAGTTAGCACCTTGCTACCCTCAAGCCCATCTCTGACTACCTCTGACATTACAACCACCACCACCAAAACACCGCTGGCTCTCCCTCCTCACCTAGACAAGAAAGGACACTCCTCATCCCTCACAGTTCCAGGAATTGACCTGACTAGGGTGGTGAGAAAATAAAGAAATGACAGACACGGTCACCTGCACAGAAAAGCTGGGGTCGGGAGCACTGGGCTCTCTAATAGAGAAGCCAAAATACCTCAGCATGTTTATTATATACGGTTGAACAGGGAGGTGGGCTCATTGCTTACAGCTGAATCAGGAAGGTGGGGTTAATGCACACAGATAAACAAGAAATCAAGATTATTATATACTACTGAACAAGGAGGCAGGTTTAACAAATCCCAGGAGAAGCAATCTGTAGGAGAGCCTCGCCTAGGGAAGGTTTCGCCATTTCCCATGGGGCTGAGACATTGGTGCCCTTCACATGGCCATGCCCATGGCATGCATCCACTCAGGACTTCACTCACTTGTGGCTTCCTCCACACCCACAAAGACTGGACAGCTACTGGCATTGAGGGGACAGCTGGGTGATGGGGTAGAACTCAGGGCATCTCACATTTTAGGCAAGAGCTCTACACCGAGTTCTACCCCAACCTGAGGAGTTCTGTCCTTGCAAAGAACATCACTGTGTCTGTCACCTGACGCTGCCTCCTTCGAAGTCTTGGCAGGAGCCTGCAGCATGGGCAAGCGGTGGTTTCCTGCAGCGGGAATTCTCTTGGCCAGTAAGTGAGTAGGGACGGGCAAGGGGAGCTGGGTATCCTCTCCCCATCACCTGCTTACTTAGTAGGGAAAGGCAGAATCCTTCTCCTGGGTGAACTTCCTGAGTCCCACCTCAGGGCTTCCATTCCTTGTCTTCACATTTGTCTGGCCTTGACTAGCCTGATGGATGCTTGGGAAAGATTGGAGACCTCAGGTTCCTTGAGAGCTCTCAGGGTCACCTGCTTGGAGCGCTATACACACATAGGTAGGTTTGGCGTTAACCCCAGAGCCTGTAGAGATTTTCCACATATGTGCTCCATCACCCAGTCAGCCCCTAAGAAGAACCCTGAATGCAGGCAGCATGGTCAGGTCACAGTCTCACCCACAATGGAAAAGCAGACAGTATTTTTAGCACCATCAGGCTAGTCTGGGCCTCAGACATGGTTCGAATAGAATAGATAAGACTCTCAACTCCTGGCAACCAGATGGGCCTGGGAGACTTCTTCTTGGGAGGGTCCTTGACATGGAGGTTAAGAGAACGGAAAGACAAATCCTGAAGACTTGTCCCATTGTCCTCACAGTGTCCATTCCTGGGTTGGCTAACACAGGAATGCCTTTACGTCCACCCAGGACTATGTCAGGGAGGGGAGATTACTTAAGTGACTAACTTCGTGGTTTGGGGCCTAACCAGGCCCAGGTTCTACTCTCAGGTACCTAAGTGAGCAAGATGTGACAGGGTGAGATCTGAGAGGTTAGGGGTCAATCCTGCCCACCTGACACTGGAGAACCAAGCCTGTCTTGCTTTGCAGCCTTCCTGGTAGTCTCGGCTTCTACCCTGGCCCTTCTTTCTACGCATGAAGACCTTAAGCAGCTTCCTTCAGCGCCTGGCACATCTGCTCGGCAAAGTAGCAGTATCCTGGACATCCTAACAGAAACTGTTGGCAGCATCATCTCAGTTGAGAAGAATTCAGAGGCCCTGGAGAAGAGGGCAGGAGCCCTTTCTAAAGAGGCAGCAGGAGGCCAGGAGGCACCCTCAATGTCTGGCCCCTTAGGAAGTATCAGGCCCTCAGGGAGAGGCATACCCAGACCAATCCCCTCAGTCCTGACCACATCTGCAGCCCACAGAACTGCTGATTCTCAGCCAGTGTCCTCAGGGGCTGACCCTGTAGCAGATAACATGGCCTCTGGAACTCTAGAAACAATTGCTATGCCATTGCCACAGCCTTCTCCCACACATGGATCTGAGAAGAAGTTCAGCAAGGTCCCCAAGTTGTCTTGGATAGTCCCTGCCTCTGCCTCGCTGGAGACAAGCATTGCACCTAAACCAACATGCCCTCCAGTCAGAATGTTCCCTTTCCCCATATATTCTAGAGCTCCATGCCTGTTCCAGAACACCTGCAGTCCCACTGCATGGAGGAAAGGCCACTCCAGGCCAGAGGCATCTCCATCTGTGGCTCCCAGGAGCTCCTCAGGACTGCCTAACTTTCCAAGGATGCCTAACACATTGAAAGTCACAGAGCCCCTGCTGCCTGCACCTTCAGGAGCATCCCGGCTGGGCCTGCCCTCCCAAGCCTTTACAGTGGGCTCTGGGTCAGCTACAGTGGTAGCTTTGGCCACAGGCCCAGTATCCAGTGGTGCTTCTGTGTTGCTGTTGTCCTCAGCAACGTCACCTTCACCTCCATCTTCCCCCTACTCCCCACCCTCCTCATCGGCATTGCTCCCATCTTCATCTCCATTGCCTGCATCTCTGTCATTCTTCCCATCACCATCCTCCATCCAGGCCCCAATTTCCTCTGTCACCACAGAAGCCAGGGACCCTCCTAAACCTTCTGTGTCTGTGACTGCACCCTCAACCACAGACTCTTCCATTAAAACCTCAAACCTTGCACCCCTACAACCCAGCCACCCTGGGCCATGGGTTCCTACCAGCCTGATCCACCTGCCCACTCTCTCCTTTGCCCCACATAGCTCTGGCTCCACAAAGTTTTCTGGAGGTGCTGATGCTACCCTCTCCCCTACCCTGCCTCACCCTGGCCAAGATGTGTCTTTGCAGGACTTGAGTTTCTCCATTCCAGGACCTAGTCATGTGATTCACTCTGTGACCTTCAGGATCGACAGTGAATGCTTCACCACAGCTGCCTGGAACCTGGTGTCCCTGAAGTGCCAGATGTTGGAGAGGTTTATCTGCTACCAGGTGTGGCACCTGCTCGCTGGGTAGAAGGATGTGTATGAAGACAATCTTTCCTACTCTCCTTTCCTTCTGAGTATGCCAGGCACAGCACAACACACACTATACAGGTCTTGGTTCCTAAGAGCAGCTAGACACAAAATAATAAAATCTAACGAGTGCCATGCTGTGCTCCCAGAAGGAGTCTGAGGAGAGGCTAGGCAGAAATACTTCTTAGAAGTCCTTAGAGAGGGAAAAATCTCACAGTGAGGGAGGCCTCGCCTACCAGAAATAGAGCAGGTTCTTGCAGTTCAGCTGCTGGTCTTTTATCAGCACACAGCCTCATTTAGGAGTAGGATGCCCTGGCAAAGTGAGGTACAGTTCCTGCCTTGATTCTGGAACCAAGATCAGGGCAGGCATCCTGGAAAGGAAGCGCCATTTCTTACCTGCCATTCAGGGCATAATTTCCTGCCCTTTGTTGAATGATTCATTTCTTTATGCACAGTACTTAGGTCTAATGGTGACCAAATTATAATCATGACAAGCTGTGGGAAGCAATATAGGAGGCTAGCAAACCACTGGGCAATGTGGCTTGAGCACACTGGGTGACCACTCTACCACAGAGATGGATCCTCTTTCTCATTCTTCTTTTTTCTAGTCTGTTGTTTTGAGACAAGATCTCACTGTGCAATATGGCTGGCCTGGAACTCACAATGTAGACCAGGCTTGCCTAATCCATCTGTCTCTGCCTTCCAAGTAGTAGGAAAGCCCTCTTTTTGTTTTTCTGGGCTTTTTTTTCTTTTCTTTTCTTTTCTTTTTTTGAGACAGGGTTTTTATGCAGCCAAACCTGGCTTTCAAATGATCCTTGGGTATTCCTCTTCAAAGTGCTGTAAGGCTCAGTGTTACCACATCTGGCCTGGTTGTGGTTTTTATGTCTATTTCGTTGATTGGTTTTGTTGTTGTTGTTTTCATTTGTTGCTTGAATTTATTTGTTTGAGCAGGTCCCCAACATATTGTCAGGCCAGGCTAACAGTGAACCTGCCTCAGCTTCCTAAGTGCAGGGACCAAAGGCATGCACTCCCACACCTGGCAGTGGGGAGCATTTTAACTGGAGTGGAGGGGGGGGAGCCACATCAGTGAAGGGCTTCCCAAGCATGGGGCAGAGGGAACACTGTCTGGGGGAACCCAAGTCGCAGAGGGGTTGGGCAAAGGACTCTATGGTAAAAGAGGATGGGAGTGGCAGCCCAGGCTGGCAGCTGGCAGGATGCAGAGCCAAGGTGACGGGTTACCGCGTTAAAACCCGCACATGTGCCCTGGACAGATGGATTCCAGTTAGAATCTCAAACAAAGTAATCAGAAGCCTTAGGTTACCAAAGGGGAACAGCCCAGGAAAGGCCCAGCTGGACCAGGATCTGGGACGAGACCACTTTAGAGACCAGGGCAGATGGAGGGACACAAGGCAGGGGTGGGCAGGCTGACTCCCATGCTTCTGCCTCAGCTCCAGCTTATCTATCATGAGGCCTTCTCCAGCTTCAAGAATGTCAGCGCCCTGCTGTTTCGGTGAGTGTGGTTCTCAGCTGACCTGTGCTGTTAGCAACCCTAGCCTAGGCTGCTCAACCTTCCCCAAGCAACCAGGAAACACCTTGGCCCAGATGGGTGGGTAAGAGGCCCACATTTGTTTCTGCTACCAGTGGGGCTGTATGACCTCAGGTGGCCTTCCTGCTATTTCCTAATTCCAGCTGTTGGTTTTGAGCAGTGGTAACAGGATTGTGAGAAGACGGGCAAAGAGCGCATCAAGCTACTTATTCTGGAGATAGGGTCACGTAAATGATATGCAAATAAATGTAAATCCTTGGGCGGAACTCTTGTTCTGGGCTGCTAGAAAAGTGAACTGCCTACAGAATGAGGGTGGGCGGTTTCTAGGCCATGATTACAACTGCTTCAAAATTGGTTTCCCTTTTGCTGAGTGGTGGTGGCACACATCTTTAATCCCAGCACTTGGGAGGCAGAAGCAGGCGGATCTCTGTGAGTCCGAGGCCACCCTGGTCTAGAGTGAGTTCCAGAACAACCAGAGCTACACAGAGAAACCCTATCTTGGAAAAAAAAATCCTTTTTAATAAACTGAAGTTCATTTCCGTGACTTCCCTGCCCTGAGCCTGTTTTTATCTCCCCAGCTCTGGGATTGCACAGACGCTCACAGGAAGGGCAAGTAGTGTTATAGATTCTGATGCTGTTTCCAGTCTCTCCCTGAGAGCTGCCTGAAGGAGCTGCCTCCCCTCTAGGCTTCCCTCTCTCTAGAGCCCCCTACTTGAACTGCAGCTGAGGCTTTTTCTGTGTTCACTAGACCTCCTGAGAGCTCCCAGCCAGCTCTGGCCTCTGAGCAACACCTTGCCCCAGTCTTTCCCCCCCCACCAGATTCCCAGTGTCTCTGTGAGAACAGTTTGTTGAGGAGTCCAAGGGAATTCACTTTAACCGAGCATCTGCTGTGTGCTCACCTTCCTGCATCCTTCAGTCCTCACAGTAGCCCTCTTCCAAGGGGGAGTTTATCCCCCATTTATTTACCAAGGAGCCCCAGCACTGCAGGGGTCATGTGACCGCCTCAGTCATGTGATCACTTCAGTCCTGCAGGGAGGTTCCTCTCTGCAGTTACTTGCTGCCCTGTAGGCTTCTCTCCTTCAGCACACTGCCTTCTGCAGCAGCCAGGCCTACCTTGCCCTCACTGGCTTCCTCCTACAGGCCTGGTTCTACAGAAGTGCAGGCCTCCCTCGTGTTTGATCAGCCGGATCCCTCAGCCCTAGAAATCCTCTGGACTTTATACCGCAAAGTGAAGGCCTCCAGGTGGTTGCTTGGACACCTGTCCCTGACTGACAACAGCCTCTCCTCTGATGGTGAGTCTAGAGCAACGCCTGCCCCATGTCTCCTCACCCGCTCATGGAGGAGGCTGGCTGCATTCCTTGGAGGAAATCCGACTCAGTCTGCCCAAGCCCTGAGTAGGCCATGGGGGGAAGGTGGCTGTTCCAACTTCCCAGACCGCTGTATGTGATTCTGCAGGGTGCAACGTAACAGACCTCTCACGGGAGACCGTCAGCATCAGCTTCATCCTCATGAGGCCTTTCCTGCCCCAGCTGCTTCTGCCGGGTTCTCAAGCTTTTATCCTGTTGAAGAAGCAGATCCTCCCACTGGTGAGGTGTCCTCTCCCCTGCTCCTGGGACTGGGATGCTCTCCCTGCCTCCCTTGTCAACAGGCCTCTATGGCTGTTAGTAGGTGCAATGATGCCCAGTGAAAGCAGTGCCAGCTTGGCATTTACGGGAAGGCAAGCGTGGAGGGAACCCAGCCCTGCCCTGGGGGGAAGCTGGCCGAGGACAAGAAAGCTCTGTCTGAGGGATGTCAGTGGCCAGGTTGTCACCAGATATCCCTGCCCACGAGACCACGCTAGAGATGGCCCTCAGGTTCTTATCTAGTGCCTGGCCCCACCCCATCCTGGGCCTTGGAACAGGCATCTCCCAAGCAATCTGACCTCCAGGGCTTCCTATAGGTCACTCCTGAGGTGTCAAGATTCTACAAGGCTAACCCCCAGGACCAGCCCCTCCTCCTGTTCAGGTAGGTTTAAGTATCCCATCCAGTCTGCCCAGTCCTTCAGCCACCCTATCCCCCACTCACCCTGCCTACTTGGCTGCTCTCTTGGACACACATCACTAGGGTAGCTCCACCCCTAACCCAAAGTCAGGAAATACAGGTGCCTATAAGGACCTTGTCTAAGCTGGCTTGAGTCTGCCTCCTAGAGCTCTGCTCTTGGAGGTGGGAACATAGAGTGTATACTTAGGAGCTCCACGCTTGCTTCTAGAAGCATATACTGGCAAAGAGCCCATGACTCTGCACTCTCCCATCCTTCCCCAGCAACGTGAACGAGTGGGTGAGCATTTACATGGAATACAGGTTCAAGAGCCTCGTCCCCACCCACCTCCAAGGCCTGGCCAGTTACTTGGCCCATCACATAACAGACCCCACCCTCCAGAAATCCAGCATGGTGGCCAATGGTGAGTGATTTGGGGCCCCATGTATGGCTCTGGGTCTGCCTATCTCTCCAGGCCTCACTGGCTCCTCTGTGAAGGAGCAGAACTCTCAATAGCAAAGCTTGTGTGCCAGCCCATAGGGAGAAAGAGGGCCCAGAGCTCTGTGGGAAACCTCGGCTAGAGACACAAGATGGTCCAGTCAACTCTCTGTCCTCCCTTAATCCTTAATGTGTCTAGAGAGGCGTCAGCTCTATTACCAGGGTCAGAATGGTGTGGAGACTGTCCCATGCCCCCCCCAAGAGGAACAGTTGAGCAGGCTTGTACATCCATGCTGGAGAAATCCAAGGTCTCTCAGTCTCCTGAAGCCACCACCTGGAGCTGTTCTGGTGCGGACCCTCAGTCTAGGAATGCAGATTCACCTAAGGACTGTCCTTGCCACCTCTGTAGTCTCTCAGATTGAGTTACCGTCTGGAGGGCTCCACTCCCAGAGACAGGGCCTTGGTTTGGGTCCCTGCTCCATCTTTCTCAGAATTGACTTTCAACATATGATGTGCCTGCCCCATCAGCGCTGACCCTCAAAGACCCATCATCCCCTTAGCAGACAGTGGGACTACCCACTCCTCTTCAAGGAGGACTGTGCTATGTATTTCTGTAAGTCATTACAGAGCCCCTCCTGGGAGATCAGGGATTATAAAGAACCGGCAGTCAGCAAGATCTCCTGCTGTCAAGTCTGAGAGCACAGGCCATCGCTCTTAGACAGACTGGTAGAGCATGGGCTGGCAGGTTACCACAAAGGGTTAGAGAGTTAATATTTTTTGCCCTTTGTGGCTCCTAGCTCCTCCCTTACAGGGAGAACACAGTCAGCCCTCCAAGGCATGTCACAGCAAGTGAGCTGGCTGTGTTCTGGTACAATTTCATAAACAAGCATGGAAATTGTATATCAGATTTTTTTCATTCTATACAATTTCCTACTGCTGACATTTCTCATCCACTTAAAAATGTAAGTCCATCTTACCTCATTAGTCTAACCAAAGCAGGCAGCAAAGATGGGCCCTCCGACCAAGTGCGCTTACCACTGGATGGAAGCAGTGGGTTTGGGCCAGGGTGTGGTCCTACCCCAGAGCCCTCAGAAGATGGCTGCTATCACCATCCCACCCCATCACCTTAGGCGAGAAGGCCGAGTTGGCACTTTATGAGACATGGCTCCTGATCCTGGATCACCCCTTCACCAAGGCCTTGGAGAACAAGACCAGTTCTGAGTCCCAGGAGCTTCGTGGCCTGCTGACAAAATGGGTGAGGGGATGGATGCGTGGAGAAAGGGTGTGTGGCTGGCCTAGGCTGTGCAGCCCAGTGACACTCTCCATTGTCTTCTGACCTCAGCTGACCTCCGCCCTCCAGCCGCTGCAGAACTTTGGTCAAGTCGTGGTGGAAGAATTCCAGTGAGTCTTCAGTTCGGATCCTGGGGCTGGAGGAGAGGGTCTCTCCGCATCTCTCCAGCCCCCTGAAGCCTGTAATGATCCTCCCAGGCAGGAGCCACTGACTGCCAAAGTGCAAGCTGCCTTCTTTGGGGCTGCACCAGCCCAGGCCATCATTCAAGACTGCATGCACCAAGCCCTGAGCTTCCTACAGGAAGCTGAGGGTCTCCAGTTCGAGATGTTCATCCCAGTCCTTGGTCAGTGCCTCTCTCTCTGCTCATGTCCTCCATCCCTCTGTTGTCTCCGGTCTTGCTGTTTCTGCCATGCTGCCCTTCCCTCCGCCACACAGCACTGCATGGCCATGTTTGCTCTTACCCTTCCTGTGAGCCCCCAGGGTACACTGGCTCCGAGTATCCTGGAACAGTCTCCAGGCCTAGAAGTCTCTGAGGGCTTTAAGAATGGAAAACACACTCAGCCTTTTCATTCTGTTCCCAGGCATACCCAGCTCCGGAGCCTCCAGAGGCCCCAGCCGTGGGTTCATGCTGAACCTCCAACTCATCACCTCTCTCCTAGTCCTGGTGAGTCTGTCCAGACAAGGGCTTCTTCCGGAGAAACAGGCTGAGCCTTTGAGACCTTAACTCAAAGGGTCAGCAGCCTGCTATCCACCCGGATCTGAGTTCTCTTCCACCAGCTAGAACGTGGAATTCCACATGCTTTCCACTGGGGGCTTGGGTTTGACCCCATGACTGCACCTCCATAGTTCAGACTGGAGGCCTGAAGCCACACCACAGCAGTGGCTGTGCCACACAAGTGTAGAGGCCCTTCTTCTGCCAGGCAAGCAGACGCTAACCACCCTGGCTGGCCTCCATTTTATCTGCCTAACCTTCTCCCGGGTTACTGCCACACTGCTGAGTGGTACAGTCCACATAACAGGGGTCTACCCTGCCTTGGGCAGAAACCAAGGTGTGGTCAGGCTGACTCCTCCCAGAAGCCACTTGAGCTCTGGACATGGGCTAGGGTGACAAAAGCCGAGCTCTGTCCACAAGGGGAGAACTGGGGCAGAGAATGGAGATGTACCAAGGGGATAAGGATGCTGTCAGTGACCACCCCTGGCCCTAGACCAGGTCCCAGATGCTGCCAACTCGATTCCTGCCTGCCCTCCACCATGACCCAAGGCCAACAAGGTGGGGGAAGGCAGCACTAACCAGCAATTATTTGAGTGACAGTTCTCTCACCACATAGCCCAGACTGGCCTTTGCTGCATAGCCCATGCTGGCCTCAGGTTTGCTCCAACAGTAGGATTACAGACAGACATGTGCTACCATGCTCCACTTCCTTTCCAGACATTATTTTTGACTCCTGGCTTTTGTCTCTTTTCTATACCCTCAGGTGGCCCTTGGAGCTGCTCCCCACTTCACCAAGAAGCAAACCCCATACCTCTCCTAGGTCACCTCATCTCTCTTCACCTCACCTAGGGCTTCCAGACAGTACCTCAACCCTGAAGAGTCAAGCTTCAGGAGGCCAGGGCAGGAAGGGCAAGCCTGGGACTGACTCTCTTCAAGCTCCCACCTCACCCCACCTCTACACTGCATAAAATTGGGGAAAACACTCGCTCCTGTTGCAAAGCCAGTCCATTTGGAGCTTCACATCCCCTTAGCTCCCACCTCTCCAGGAGGTGAGCAATGGTTTCCTTCACATAAGGCCAAGCCCACAGACTCCTTGCAGCATACACAGGTGAGTCAGGACAAAAGGAGTCAGGTTCCATAGAATGTTCTGTCAGGGCCTGCACACTACCCATGAAATGGGGACCACACTTAGGAAGATGAGAGACCAAGAGCCAATGTGTATACACAGCACGCAGGGCTAAAGCCAGGGTGAGTGTCCATGGTGCTCATGGACACTGAACCCCTATGGTGGTTGTCACAACTTTGCCCAAGGATTTGTGTCCAGGCTACACAAGGAGCCCCACCTGCCTGCCAACCCCAGCATGGCTCAGATACCCTGGCCAGTCAGAAAGGAGACTTGAATGCCCTATCTGCTGAATAATGAGGACCCTAAAAGGCTGCACTGCCAGTATTTGGAGGTGGCAGCCAGGAAAGAAGCTCAAAAAGCATGCAAGACAACAGTTGGAAAAAACAAAACAAAAACAAAACCAGTACTTGCTGGCTGGACGCCTGTAGTATGCACCTCAGCAGAGACTGACAGGCGGGACTGGAAGCTCTCCTCCATTCCGGCAGGGGCAACCCAAGACACACTCAGGCCACGTTCCCAGCTGCTTTGGGAGGCTGACAGTGATCCAGCCCAACCCTCCTAACAAACCAGGGAAGGCATAGCAGGTTAGCAAAGACAAAATCTCCACCACTACCGTCTTCCTGTTTGCCCTGGAACCATAACTCTGGAGAAAAGTGTTCCTCCGTTCACCTTGCCAACCCTGCTTGTCAGCAGAATGGGCTGCTGAGACCCCCAGCCGCTTGTCTTGGGCTTTAATGCCAGGTTTCCCCATGCCAGAGTCTCAAGGGCCTGATGCCCTCCTGGCATTAGCCCAGTCAGGTGATGTGTGTGTGGGTTTAGCCCCTATCTCCTGAGGCAGTTACTCGGGCAGACCTGGGACAGGCCCTGGAGACCTGAGCAGGAGGCGGAGGGTCCCACCAGCACACAATTCCAGAGCTGACTGGAGTCTTCACACAGCCAATGGCTTTGTGTGACCCTGCAGCAAATCCTGTCCGTAGGTTTCTCCATCTGTAACTTGAAGGAACATGGTGGTGGTATTACTCTTGAATCCCTGCTTCCCGAGTCAGTTTGGAAATTTTATTAAACCTCATACCTACCTTCCTAGCACTTGGAGGCTGAGGCGGGATAGTTATAAGTTTAAGGCCAGCCTAGGCTGCACATATACAGAGACAGTAGCTAGTGATGTATGAACAGGCTTAAAGAGCATTCATTAGTGATGGGCTCAAAATCAGGAGCTTGTGAAACTAGTTCGGTGAAGGACCGTAAAGCTGCTGACACAAAGGACAGAACCCAAGTCTCTCTAGCCTTGGGTAGATATGGTCTCTTGAAGGGCCACTGTCATCTAACAAGGGAACAAGCATAGATGACTGACACCCCTTTCTTGGTGGTTCCTGCGAGACATACGTCATAGTATGGTTCCTATTCCCACCAACTTTGAATGCCAGGTGCTGGATCTAAATGCAGTTTCAACATAACCCTCCAGGGTTCACATGTGGAAATTTAATCTCCATTGTGATGGGAAATCCAATCCAGCTATTGTGGTTAGAGGGGGTGTGTTTGAGGCAATTAAAATCAGACGGAGCCCCATGACCTAGCACTGGCGGGTCTACAGACCGCCCCAAAGACGCACATGCATGTATGTGCTCTTGCCATGTGGTGTCCTTACCCACCTCAGGATTCTGCCAGCAAGATGGCTAGGACCAGATGTGGCTGCTCAACCCTGGACCTCTGAACCACTGCCCAAGGCTGTGTGTGGTAACACACTCACATATATACCCAGGACGAGGCAGCCGGGGCAGGAAGACTGCTCAGATTTTTAGGCCCAGTCATTAGAACTTCTGCCATGGTGATACTGGTGAGAGAAAAGGCATTCCCACACTACAGGCTGGCTCTCTAGGGCCTGCACAAGGAAAATGGCAGCTACCGCTTCAAATCCCAGATGCTCCAGGCCAGGCTGACTCAGTCTGCTAGTGCACACAGCCCTGGTGAGCACTGGTGAACTGGTTCCAGCAAGGTGGAGGAAAGCCATGTGCCTGGAAATGGCCAGGGTCGGGGTATTGAGGGTGGGTCTAGAATCACCACGGGTAGAGTTGATAGGACACGCAGGGAGTGGTGACAGTTCCAGACTCTAGTGGGCACATCTTCAGTCCTAGGAGACAGGCACATGGATGTGGTGGCCAATAAGTCTTTCCCAGGTTGGAGTGGCTAACCAGCAGGTCTGAGAGCAGATGTACTAGAGATGCACAGCAGAGTACTAGAAGCCTTTGGTACATGCTGGGCAGGAGGAAGGGGGACAGTCTATCACGATATGCAACAGTAACTCAACCCCTCAAATACAAGCTAGGACCCAGTTCTAAAAACAACCCAAATGCTTTAATAGCTGGCCCCCAGGGCCCAGTCTCATCAAAACCCTTAAATAAGGCAGGAGCCGCAGCTTGCCAGTCACCAGCTGAGCTCAGCCCACTATAGGGAGGTGGCCCCAAGAGCCTTGGAAATACTTGAGTCCCCAGTCTATCTTGAGAGACCTTGCATTGAGTTGACACAGCCTGTCAGGTCCCTGTAGCTGCTTGTTACAACTTTATTGGGGTGTGAGATGCAGCCCAGATAGGTCACAGATATGAATCCAGAGCAGACTCAGGGTCTTCAGGCTAGGTCCCTGCACCAGCAGTGGATACAGGGAAGTGTGTACAAGCTATATGTACCACTCTAAGGCAACCAGGTCCTAAAACACATGAAGACTTAACAAGAAGGTTCTGCCGGCCTCAATCTCATCCCACAGCCTGAGTGAGGTCAAAGGCCTGTCCTGGGCAAGCAGCAGACCAAATCATAATAGGTTTATGTCAGACATCATCCCACAACCCTTGTGAGGTAGGCTGTGTTGTCTTATTCTACAAATGGGGAGCAAGGGCTCATGAGAGGTGAAGTGTTTGCCCAAGGAACACAGCAGCCAGATTCAAGGCCAAGTCAGGTTGGCTCCAATGCCACAGGTTTCTCAAGGGAAGGAATCCTTTCCAAAGATCCAAGCTCAAAAGTCTCTGCCCAGTTAGGTGGGCCCAGCCCTATTATCCACTCCTAGCCCTGGGCAGTTGGATATTAGGACAGGTACACAGTGGTCCCCAGATGGTTGATTGTCCCAACACTAGCTACCAATGCTACAGGTGATGGCTCTGGCTGCCCAGGAGCTGGGGGTGAGGCGAAGGCCGATCTGGTCCTGAGGCCTTGTGGCCCCAAGTAGGCAGTGCCACACCATTGAGCCAGGCGTTTTCCAACAGGGTGCGGAAGCGTGCCCTCAAGGTGGGGCCTGGTGGGCTGGTGCTGGTGCCAGAGCTAGGTGAGGGATCACGTGATCCTTCCCCACTGGTCCTCTTGGATTTCTCAGGGCCAGGCGTTGGTGGCTTCTTCCCTGGCTTCCTGACCTTGGGGGCTGGTGACTTATGAACCAGGGCTTGGCTTTCTGGCTCATCTCTGGTCACTGTGGGTTCTGAAGGGGATAAAATTCTGGCCTCAGTTTCAAAGCCACCTACAAAAGAGAAACACAAACTGTAAAATCCAAACTTCAAGGTCTCACTTCCTAGCCTCAAAGTGACCTAAAACAGGTTTTGCTTGTCCTGGAACAGCAGATGGGACCCCTTGGTGTCACGACCGTCACAGGCAGCCCGTCTTCACATGTGGCCATGGACCAGACCAGTGGGAGCTTGCTGAAAAGTCACGCTCCTTCCCAAGGGACACCTGAGGTCTTCCTGATGAGGATGCAGCTCAGAAGTTGCTGCTTGGGAGCCAAACTGAGATGAAAAGATGCTTGCAGGTTAGGAAACACTGGCTGGGCATCTCACCAAAGAGGAGGCTATGCCACACGAGAGCCATCATCTTTCTGCCAAAAAAAAAAACCCCAGGGCAGGAGCCAAAGACCAGGCTGCCAGGAAAACAGTACAGATGGAGAAAGACTCCTTAGGCTGCCAGGAGAGCACAGGAACCTCAACAGAAGCAAACCTGATATGCACCTCTAAGAAAAGGTCATTATACAACACCCGCCCCCAGGGGTCATGAGAACCGCTGCTCTAGGGGCACCCACAGCTCAGGGAGGGAATGTGGGCCAGCTAGGGTCCCCGTTCCATGGCAGTACTTTGCCTCAGGCCTTTTCCACCTTGACCTGGGCTGTCCTGGGTCAGGGAGGCCCATGGCAGAGTGCCTAGCTAGTTAAAGTAGAATATATTGCTCAGGAAAACGGCTGGGTGGCAGGAGTGTGTGACAGCAGGCAGTGAAGACTCTGGAATCTAGAAATCAGTTTACTGACACAGAGAAAGTCAGGCCACTCTCACCTTGTCATGGCCTAGGAAACCGGAGTGTCCCTAACACACAACAGTGTGGCACGTGTCCTCTAGGACATGAAAAGTTAAAAATGAAAATAAAAGCACTTTCCACAGCTGAGCAATGGTGGCATATTCCCGTAATCAGGTACGAGGGAGACAGAAGCATCATGAGTTTGAGGACACTCTGGGTTATATGTGGCATGCTTTCAAAACCAGAGTGCTACTGAAGAAGCAGGACGATGCATCATTGTGGAGGAAAGGGGAGCCACAAACAATTCTCCAGTCCAGGGCAACACAGGTTTATGTAAGTGCCAGGAGACAAGAGAAAACGTACGTTCAAAGGTATGTGCTTACGTGGAGCATGGAGCCCTGCCAGATCCTGGGCGTGGAAGGTGAACAAGGATGCTTTACCAGGACTGAAAAGACTGCAGGTGGGAAGTAAGATCAGCGCAAAGCTGAGGCCTGTGGATTGGGATGAGTATAAAGCAGGCCCAGGTGCCAAGGGACAGAACTCAGCAGGTTATTTAGGACTAGTGCTCAGAAGGAAGGCACTGAAAGGAGAAAACTTGGGGTGGAAAACATGGCCTGGCCAAAGTGCCAGCTGTCTACACAAGGCATAGAAATTGCAAATCCTGGGATGGAGAGATGGCTCAGTGGTTAAGAGCACTGCCTGCCGTTCCGAAGGTCCCAAGTTCGGTTCCCAGCAACCACGTGGTGGCTCACAACCATGTGGTGAGATCTGGCGCCCTCTTCCGGCCTGCAGGCACACATGCAGACAGAATACCAAGACTACTGTATACACGTTAATAAATCTTTTTTAAAAAATAAAAAAAAGAAAAAAGAAAAAGAAAATTTGCAAATCCGGAAGGAGGCCATCCACAAGGGGGCGAAGAACATTTCCATGTAAACAGATCTCATTGATGCCTAAATGGTCAAGAAGGCAAGGAAAGTCCTCGAGTCCCTGGAACCCCACCCTCTGCTCCAGCCTAAGTTTCTGGAATCATTCAGACCCTTGCCCATTGTCCACACGAGCAGTACACACACCTGTCACTCGCTCACACAGCTCCAGTGGCTACAGGCCTGCCCCATGCTCACCCAGCTGGCGGCGTACACAGTCATGCCACTGCAGGCCCAGCAGGTCAGGGTATATATCAGGCAGCTGGCGCAGTGCCAGCAGCTTCAGCATGCGTGAGGTGCAGCCATGTAAGGCGCGTTCACGCAAGGCACGCTCCTCTGAGAGCGTGGTGGGCCGTAGCTCCACACGGTGCTCCTGCAGCACGTGGTCCACAGAGGCAGGTGGCAACTTTGGAAAGAGACGCTCCTTCACCAGATGGATGGGCACAAAGATGGCACCTGCTCGTACCACATGGGGGAAGGGGCACTGCTGTGTGCACAGAAACCTCTGCAGCTGCGACAGCAGCTTGTCTAGTAGCCCCTGCACACCCTGGCAGTCCTGCCACGCAGCCTGGCCCCATGGCCCGGTTGTCTCAAGCCACTCGCGCAGTTTCTCTGGGGGAGAGTGGGCCACAGCGCCCGAGATGGCATCACAGAGGGACGTGTGCAGCCCTGTAAAGTTCTGTTCTAGGGAGTCTGCTCGGGCTGCAGTGGAGACCTGAGCAGTGGCAGGAGCAGGGCCGGAGGCTGGGGCAGGTGCCGGAGCTGGTGATGNAGCAGGAGCAGAGGCTGGGGTCGGGGAGGCCACGGCTATGGCTGGTGGGCTTGGCAGGGCCAGGTTGAAGCACGCCACTGGCAAAGGCTGAGTGAGAATCTGGAGTCCCATGGGCACAGAGGGCAGGTTGGGTGCAGACTGTGCAGGGGCAGGAGCTGGGGTGGGTGGGGATGGGACAACAGCTGCAGGTAAGGGTGCAGGACGGAGTATCTTGAATTTTCGGAACATGAAGGCCACAGAGCTGTGGAAATTGGTCCTTGGTGTGGTTTCTGTGGCCACTTCAGATATTTCTGTGACCATCTTTTTTAGGCCCGGTAGAGCTGACTCTGTGTTTTCCATACCTGGCCCATCCACAGCTTCAGGGGACTTATGTGCCTCAGGACTAATGACCCTGAAAGGGACGGCTTCGGCCACAGACTTCTTCACACTCAAGTCCAGAGCCACCTCCTCACGAAGAGAGCGGGGAGGCCCAGAGGTCCCATCCTGGACAGGCAGGGTCCCCTTGCAATCTTTGTCTTGGCTCTTACTGGGGGCTGAAGTGGAGTCTTGCTCGGCTGTGGGCTCTGGGGTCTGCACATCCAGGTAGTCACGGTAGGGGGCCAGACTAAAAACATTGTCAATCACAGGCATTGGTGGAGAGCTGGGAGGCCTGGCACCTTTCTGTGGAAGAGACTGGCGCTCCTTGGCACAGGGGTGCAGTGCTGGTGAAGTGTGGGGACCTGGACTGTCTCGGATGACAATAGGTACCCCAGGACGCTCATCAGGCCTGGGGTGGAGTTGCTCTTTCCTGCAGCTGGGTAGCCATGTCTTTTCTTGTGCTTCTGGTGCTGGTTTCTCTGCAGGTCTCATAGGCTCAGAGCACGGCTGGCTGGCTGGCAAAGGCTGGCATGTTCCCTGGAAGGCACTGGGCTGTGGCACTGGTTGCACACTGTTCTGGGAATGGGAAGGTGGTGTTCCCCCAAGCCCTGGGGATGCCCCATAGAGAGAGAGGTCATCCCTGGCATAAGGGAAACCCAAAGTTTGGGGGACAAAGTCCAGTGGACACCTTGGAGCAAGAGGGGGTTCCAGCTTGAGTCCTGGTGAGGGTGCTGGGAGGGGTGCAGAGGAGTAGGAATAAGTTTCTATCCCAACAGGGGGCAGGTAGGGGGCCTGAGATGCCTGTTGCCTCAGGTAGGGACTTCCCAGTCCACCAGTTTGGTATGCTGCCCCCTTGTGTGCTCCCAGAGGTGGCAGTGGGAGCAGAGAGCCGTAGTTACCCTGCTTCTCTGGGTGACAAGAAGGAGGGCAGGGCAAGGCCTGAGGAGGTGGGGGCAGTGGATAGTGGGGTGGCACTGCATCCTGGCAAGGGGGTCCCAGAGGCTGGGCAAGCTGGGTCCAAGGACTGGAGGGTCCCTCACATATTGATTGCTTAGAATCCCCAGAATAGGGACCCGTGTACTTCGAAGCCAGGAAACCTGGGCCATGGATGGTTCGATACTTCTCCAGGATTGTCTGGCATGGAGAAAAAGTCAGAGAGGAGTCTTTGCCAGGTCCCCCAGTTGGCAGTCCATGCAAGAACGACCCATCCAGGGGCTGGCCCTTGCCAGGAGTTGGGGCTAGAGAACAGGGTGGGTCAGCAGAGGGCAACAGGGGCCCAGCCACCAGGGTCCAGTCAACATCCAATGGTCTCTTTGCTCCCCCATCCCCTAGACAAGTGGAGAGTCCGTAACACAAAGGGCTGCGGTAGACAGGCTTGGGAGCTGCCAGTGGAGGGCCTGGGTATGCATGAGCTTGGGCACCAAAGGGCAGAAGCTCACTGGACTCTTGTATCTTTTCAGAGCCTTCTGTCGGAGGGCGGTAGAGCAGGCAGTTTGTCAACAGGTTGTCAGTCCGGAGTGGGGATCCTGCCACACCAGTGGGGTACAAGGGTGGGTATGGGGTCCAGGATGCCAACCGCTCAGATCCTGCCTTGGAAGTACCCCCTATGGGACAGGAGAAGTATGCACCCTTGTAATTCCAGGAGTCCTGGTTGCCAGCAGGAAGGGGCAGTCCATGTCCAGGCCCTGGGTCTGGTTCCAGGCGGGGCAGCTTGCCATATATCACAGGCCCCAGAGGCCCCAGGGGCCGCTTCTCTGCCATTACTGTGAAGGTGTCAAGCCCTCCTGAACCCCTGCGACTGGACTTGTTGACCTGGGAGAGAGGAGAGACAAAGATGGTTAGAGCACAGGCTACTCGTAAACAAGTAGAGGCCCCTCTCTGACTGGTTGCCTCCCAGGACTCTGGACCTTAGCAATACTCAGCTCGGACTGAATGGAGGAGCTGCCATGCAGTTTTCTGACTCTTTGTTTCCAGTCATCGTTTTTAAAGCATAACAATTACACGTACTGTGGCTTACATACAAGTCCACACCCCCATTGTAGGGGCCACTTTCTATTCATGTAACTGCCAAGAAGCCTCCCTTGAGGTTCTGGGCAGTGTTGGAAGGTCAGTTGCCTTGGCCCCCTGCTCTGCCTCCCAGGTAAGACCTATCTATCCCAAAATCACTGATGAAAGGGATGGCACAGGAAGTGGGTTGCCCTTCTCTACTGGTTCCTATTCCAAGATCCCCTGGGTCTAATAACGCTCCTACAGCCAAGACATAGAATCTCTGCGCTGCCTACAAATTCAGTTTCTTCTAACGCTTTATTGGCCCGCTTGTCTTACCAAAAACCAACACCTCAAAACCATGTCCCCAGAACCAGAACCAATGCTGACAAGCAGTCCTGGATGGATAGAGCAGTCCCTTCCAAGAGGCTACCTCTCCAGTCCTCAGCAGGAGGGTCAAAGCTGACCAGCAGATGGCGCTATGGTGCCAACAGGATGGTCCTGGGCTCGGGAGGAGTAACTGTATTCATCTCCAGGCCTGGCGCACATGATGCACGGGAGTGGGGGTGCGTGCCTGGAGAGATGGGACGGGAGGCCCCAAGGGCCCAGAGTCCTAGCTGGCAAATACTTCCTCTGTACTTAGTCACTGACAGACTAAGTGCGTGAAAAAGAATGCATGGGTATCCTTCCCTTGGAGCCTTTCCCACTTTTCCTTAATAAACTTTGGTTCTATTTGAAAGAAAAGGCAAACACAACACAGAGGCAAATCCAAAGAAGGATGAGGATCAATGTCCACAGTGGTCACAGGCACTTTCTCCACAAATGGCATCCATGACTTATGGGCAGCTCCATCAGAGGCTATCTCCTCTCCCTCCGGAGTGAGCACTCCCACCCCCTAAAACTCCCAGTGGCTGGCTTAGAAAAGGATAAAGGGGATCAATATTCCTGAATAGGCCACAGGTTACGTGTCACATGCTTCTGTCACCAGCTTGCAGGGACCAGCTTTCTCCTTTCTGGACTATTGGGGCTCAGAGTTAGGCAGTAAGGGGACAAATTTAAAAAAAAAGTAAAAGGTAGTATGGTGTAGGCCCATGCCCACCCCAGCAGATGGCAGCACAGAGGCCCTCTAGACAACAAGGACCTGTGTCCTAAGGGGAAGTCCCCATCTTAGACTGCTGTATGTTTTATGGTTAGTTTTGCTTTGTTTTTGGATTTTTTTGTTTTCTGACTAAGCCTATTTTTCTCTTGCTGCCCTGGAACTCACTATGCAGACCAAATTGGCCTTGAACAGTGGTCCACCCACCTCTGCTTCCCTGGTGCTGAGATTGATTAAAGATGTGCACCGCAAGGCTTGCATGGTTTGGAGGGTACCAAGCCCACTCTATCCTTGGGGAGCTCTGGGTTAATTAAGGGCTGGCTCTGGTCTCAACTCCACCAATGCAACTTGGGAACTGCTCTAACCATCAGTCCCAAGAGACCTTCTCTCCAGGGCTCAACCCAACCCGTGCATGCCCTTTGCCCTAGAGACTTCCTGAGAACCAGCCACCTGGGACCCTCGAGAGTCTTTGTAGGAGGGCTCCAAGGAGCTAGCCCAAGGCTCTGAAAGGCGAGGAGGTAACATTATGTCCTGCCAGTAGGATGGAAAGCTCCCCCAGAGGAGGCCCCACCCCACTCAGACAGCAGCCAAAATGAAGGTGCCTTCCGGACACTGAGGTGGCCTCGGGCGCTTGGAGAAGGTAGGGCCACAGGTGATCCTTCAGTGGGGACGACAAGTTCTACTAGTTCTTACACGAGTTCTAACTACAGCCAGAACCCAGGGCAGGGTCGAGCGCCTACCACACTCTGCTCTTTCCCCGGGGAGGGGGGGAGGGAGACAAACAACTCCGTGGGTCCATTCCTATTTCCACGTCACATCCTTGGGGCCTCAGGAAGAGCGCGATTCCAGCCGAGTTGAGGCCGGTATCAGTATTCTCTCAAAGGGACGCCGGCGGTCTTCTAAAACTCTTTGCCAGTTGAGGCTCTTAGCTGTCCAGACACCCAACATGAGGCAGCCCACAATTCCCAGTTTAAGAAGAAGGGTCTCTAGATGCGCCACCACTGAATTTTCTTCTACCGGCCCCGCCTATGACCATCGAGCCTGCGGCCCACAGCCGGCTTTGCTATGGAACCAGCGCCCCACGATACGCCAAGCTTCCGGGTGTCCCCGAATCTCTCTCTCCGCGGCTCTGCGACGCACGTGCACCCCAGCAGGCTGACACACAGCCTGCCACCACGCACGCAAAGCCGTTCGTGCACGTACGTGCATGGCCCGAATCTGCACACATGCCCCCCACCGCGCAACTGTGCTCGTCCCCAGCTCCGGCACACGTGAGCAAGCCAGGAGGTTCGCCCTCGGAGCCCCCAACGGATCGACGCCCTATGAGACCAAGAGGGTGGGGGGCCCGTCTACCCACAGAGTCCGGGCAGCCACCTCCTTCGGGGCGATCCCGCCAACCTGGGCTGCAGCCAGAGGGTGAGTCAAGCGGTGGCGAGGAAACCGCAGGCGGTCCTGTTCCAACAGGGATCGTCCACGGCCCCGCCGCACCTCTGCGCCCGCAGCCACCAGTCCCAAGCCCCACCCCCACCCCGAATCGGCGCCGGGCAATCCGCGTGAGCCCGGCCCCGCGAGAGGCCCGAAGGATCCGCCTGACTCCCCGCCA